>CM076575.1:1468115331-1468411470 GCA_034641835.2 Pinus albicaulis
CTCCGGCCCCCGGCTAGGCGGAGGGAGATTATGAGAATTGCTCTTCACCCAGCTGTGGGTCGAAGGAAAGTTGGGCAGTCGTCAACAGTGCCGCTCGGCCTACCTTGGGCCCCCAGCAGGGTGGAGGGTGATTCCGAGAATCACCCCCAGATGGGCAGAGGGAGATTTTGAGAATCACCCTCGGTTGGGAGGAGGGCGATTCCAAGAATCGCCCCCGGCTTGGTGGAGGGAAATTCCAAGAATCACCCTCAGTTGGGCGGAGGGAAATTCCAAGAATCACCCCCGGCTAAGTGGAGGGCGATTTCAAGAATCACCCCAGGCTAGGTGGAGGGCGATTTCGAGAATCACCCCTGGCTGGGCAGAGGGTGACTCCGGGAATCACCCTTGGCTGGACGAAGGGCGATTTCGAGAATCACCCTTGGTAGGGTGGAGGGCGAATCCGAGAATCACCCTGAGCTGTGTGGTTGGTGATTTCGAGAATCACACTCGGTTGGCCAGAGGGCGATTTCAAGAATTGCCCTCCACTGAGCCGCGGGTTGGAGGCAGGCTGGGCAGCCCTTGATAGTGACACCCAGCCTACCTCCATCCCTTGGCTGGGTGGAGGGTGATTCTAAAAATAACCCCCGGTTGGGCAGAGGGCAATTCTGAGAATCACCCCCGGCTGGGCGAAGGGCAATTCTGAGAATCACCCCCAGCTGGGCAGAGGACGATTCCAAGAATCACCCACAGTTGGGCGGAGTGATATTCCAAGAATCACCCCAGGCTGGGTGGAGGGCGATTCTGAGAATCATCCATAGCTAGGTGGAGGGCGATTCTGAGAATCACCCCTGGTTGGGCAGAGGGCGATCCTGAGAATCACCCTCGGCTAGGCGGAGGGCGATTCAAAGAGTCACCCTTGACTGGGCAGAGGGCGATTTTGAGAATCACCCCTGGCTAGGCTGAGGGAAATTCTGAGAATTACCTCTGGCTGGGTGGAGGGCGATTCCGAGAATCACCCTCGGCTGGGTGGAGGGTGATTTCGAGAACCACCCCTAACTCGGCAGAGGACAATTCTGAGAATCACCTCTGGCTGGGTGGAGGATGATTCTCGTAGTCATCCTTCGCCTAGCCAGGGTTGATTCTCAGAATTTCCATCCACCTGGCTAGGGGTGATTCTCGGAATCGCCCTCCACCTAGCTTGGGGTGATTTTCAGAATCACCCTCCGCCCAACCAGGGGTGATTCTCGGAATCACCCTCTGCCTAGCCAGGGGTAATTCTTTGAATCACCTTCCCCCCATCCGGGGGTGATTCTCCGAATCTCCCTCTGCTCATCTGGGGGTGATTCTCGAAATCGCCCTCCGCCCAGCCGGGGGTGATTCTCGAAATCGCCTTCCACCCAGCTGGGGGTCGGAGCCAGGCCGGGCAGCATCGTCGAGGGCTACCCAAACTACCTCTATCCCCTGGCTAGGCAGAGGAAGGCTGGGCAGCCCTCGATGGCGCCACTTGGCTGGCCTCCTACCCCCGGCTAGGTGGAGGGAGATTCTTGGAATCAACCTTCGCCTGGCCGAGGACCAGAGGCTAGCCGGGTGACACCATTGAGGGGTGACCAGCCTGCCTCTGGCCCCTGGCTGGGCAAAGGGTGATTCTGATAATCACCCTCCACCTAGCTACGGGTTGGAGGCAGGCTGGGCAGCCCTCGACGGTGCTGCCCAGTTTTCCTTCGGCCCCTGGCTGTCATAGGGCTATTCCAAGAATCACCCCTGGTTGGGCGGAGGGCGATTCCGAGTGTTACACCATTTTTTGGTCATCTAACCTATTATCATTGGATGGACCCAAGTACACCATGTAAGACCAATTTTACCCTAAGTAAAATTGCTTTCACTATGAAAATAACTTAGTAAACCATGTTTATTAAGTTGTCTATAGTTTAAAAAGGAAACCCCATGAGGAAATATTAAATAAATCTATATTTTTTTGATTTTCCTCAAGGAATAATTAGTTAAACAACATTTTAATTAATATTCCTAGTTATATTTAACCCAAAGCAAGGAAATTAATTCAATAAATCATTATTTATCTTATTATTTTCTAAAAAATAATTATTTCAACCTTATTTAAATAATAGTCTTTGTTAAATATGACTAAATCACCCATAAATAATTAAATAATTCATTATTTATTTTATTATTACTCAACCACATCCTTAAAATAATAAATAAATCATTTGTTTATTTATTACCTACAAATAAAGGGATTTTACCCAAGTCAAATTCCTTTTCCCTCCAACAAATATAATAAAATATTCTGTAAAAGTTGGATCTTGATTTGGTTAATAATATTTTAACTATGCACCAATATTTAGACTAACTCAATATTTTGTTATAAATAGAAGGTTTTTCCCATTCATTTACCACCTTTTGTTGCCTAAAGATCACTCTGGATCTATACTTTTGGTCTGAATATTGATCCACCATCATAGTCCTATTTTGCTACCATTTTTTTTCTGGGTTTTCTACACCATCAAGAGAGAGGAGTTTTACATCTGAAGTGTGGAGGACTTACAAGAACCCATCCCATTGAGGAGAACAGGTAACACCCTTTTGTGTTTTCCTCCCGGGTTCCATTAATACAAAATTCATTCAACATATTCTTGTCTTGTCTATTGCATGCATGGAGTAAATATTATTTTTTCTACTACTTAATGTCCTCTAATGCATTGATCTAGATTTTTGCGGCATTTATCTTGATCACCTAATTGCATATCTAAGGATATTAGAAGCCATATTTTCTGTTAGGGCTATTTTTTATGCACAACTAAAGTGGTATTTTTTCATACGCTTGGAATTAAGATTCATAATAATACCAAGAATCACCCCTAGCTGGATAGAGGGCGATTCCGAGAATCACCCGTGGCTAGGCGAAGGGTAATTCCAAGAATCACCCCTAGTTGGGCAGAGGAAAATTCTGAGAATCACCCCTGGTTGGGCAGAGGGCGATTTCGAGAATCACCCTCAGCTGGGCGGAGGGCGATTCCGAGAATCACCCCTTGCTGGGCAGAGGGCGATTCTCGGAATCACCCTCCGCCTAGTGGGGGGTGATTCTCAGAATTGCCTTCCGCCCAGCTAGGGGTGATTCTCAGAATCTCCCTCTGCCCAGCCGGTGGTGATTCTCAGAATCACCCTCCGCCTAGCCGGGGGTTATTCCCGAAATCACCCTCCACCCAACTGAGGATGATTCTCAAAATCGCTCTCCGCCCAGTCAGGGGTGATTCTCAAAATTAACCTCCACCTAGCCAGGGGCCAGAGACAGGTCGGGTGGCACCATCGAGGGTTGCCCAGCCTGCCTCCGACCTGCATCTGGGTGGAGGGAAATTCTTGGAATCGTCCTCTGCCTAGCTAGGGGTCAGAGGCAGGCTGGGAAAACCTCAACAGTGCCGCTTGGCCAGCCTCTGGCCCCCGGCCGGGTGGAGGATGATTCTGAGAATATCCCTTCACCTAGCTGGGGGTTGGAGGCCAACTGAGTGGTGCCATTGGGGGCTTCCCAGCCTTCCTCTGCCCAGTCGAGGGCTAGAGGCAGGCTGGTCAGCCCTTGACAGCACCACCCGGCTTGCCTTTGGCCCTCAGCTGGGCCAAGGGTGATTCTAAGAATCACCCTCGACTTGGTGGAGGGCGATTTCGAGAATCGATCCTGACTAGGCAAAGGGCAATTTTGA
Source organism: Pinus albicaulis (assembly GCA_034641835.2). NCBI lineage: Eukaryota > Viridiplantae > Streptophyta > Pinopsida > Pinales > Pinaceae > Pinus > Pinus albicaulis. Next base: position 1,468,119,024 of record CM076575.1, read on the forward strand.
GAATCACCCCCGGTTGGGCGGAGGGTGATTCCAAGAATCACCCCTTGTTCAACAGAGGCCGGCTGGGTGGCATTGTCGAGCGCTGCCCAGCCTGCCTCTGGCCCTCGGCTCAGCGGAGGGTGATTCTCGAAATTTCCCTCCGACCAATTAGGGGCCAGAGGCAGGCCGGGTGACGCCGTCAAAATAAGGAGATTAGGTTTTGGATCTATTTTTAGGTTCAGGTAAGTTTTATTATACAAATTTAGATTTAAGTATTTTATTTTTTACTTTTTATGTCTTTATACTAATTTTCTTACTTATTTCTTTTGTACTTGACGATTAGGTACAACACTAGCATGCTGCCTACCAAAAGGAAGAAATTGCATTACCATTGAGAAAGACCCAGTGCAATGCAAATTTATTCAACAAAGAATTAACGCTCTTGAATTTCTTCCAGATGTGAAGCAAGAAGTTGGTTTGAGGAAAGGGGATTTTAATGAATCATGTGTGGCAAAAAAAACAAAGGAACCTCAACCACCATTATATGAAATGATTAGAAATGGACACTTTGGAAGATTTGCAGACATGATAGATCCATTAGAAGATGAAAATGATCAAAATGAAGTAGAAAATGTTGCGGAAGAAGCCATCAATGATGTTCTAGATGATGTTGAACATGTATTAGTTGATATTGTTGAGGATCTTTAAGTTATGCTTGCAAACAAAGCTCATTTTTGACATCTATTAATCAGTTTTACTTGTAATGTTTAGACTTTGATATTTTATGAGAAGAATCCTTATTTTTTGCAAAAAACATGTGATTACTATTATTTTTTGACATAAAATTCAATAAAAATGCTATTTTCTTAAGTTTTTTTGTTAAGATTTTCCAAAAATTAGTTTATTTAACATGTTTTTTTAAACAACAGGTCTCTAAAAGTGTATTTTTTGCATTCTATTTGTATTGAAAATTTGTATTTATTTGTCATATCGTTCAAAATATTGGTTTTTTAGTGACAATTATTTGATGTGCATTGAAAATTAATTATCAATACATACACTAGTAGAAAATATAAATTTTATAATATTGACCCTTTTTTCATTTTTTATCTATATGAAAAAGTGAAGATATCATTACAATTTTTTTTTTAAATTTTTTTTCTATTTAAAACACAAGTACATAAATGCACTTATAAATAAACATCTCACGGAAGAAGAAGGCATTATAAAATGTATAGTGTCAAAATAAATCCTCTAAAAATACATTGGTTATGATACGCCACCACTATTCAAAATCGACATAAAAAGCATCACAGAAAAAAATAAATAAATAAATTAAAGTGCCAAAAACATGTGAAAAAAATAATAATTGATTTTGGATTACCACTTTTCAAAATTGGGTGTTTTTCTTGCTACGTCAAAAAGTAGGTACCAGTGCAATTACCTATTTCATCGATAACAGTGTTTTGAGTACATAGTTAGAGCACATAAGAAGTAGACAAGTTTGTCTCTTATACATGCAGGATAAATGAAGAGGATAGTGAATGCAAGCCAAAATTTTACTTTGTTAATGTTCAAGCATATATATTTTTTGAATGAATCCTTTCAAAAAGAGGCATCGAATGAAAAAGTTGATTTCATTGAAGTTGCCCATGATTGTAATGAGATTTTTCTGGACTCTAACATGTAGCCTTTGAAAGGAGGGAAACAAGATGTGATATATTTTCAGCAGTCAACATCAGTGTTGAGCATTGTTGGAAACAAGTTGCCGATGCAAGAGAGTGCAAAGGTCAAAGAGAAACTGCCAAATAAATTTGACAAAGAAGGCATAGGTTCCACAAGTGCTTGTTTTCGGTTTCCAAAGGGTACATGGCAATGGAAAAAATACTTGGTCAAAGGTACAAAGCAAGAGCAACTAAGAATCACCATGACGACAGTGTGCGAGGTGAGACAATTTTTATGTTTCCTTTGATTGAAGATAGAGGTAGGAACAAGTTTGTTTCTGCAAGGACAACTTGTTGTGCTACAAATTTAGGGGAAATGTAGCATGACGGTGTCTACAACAAGAAGAGAGGGTCTCAAGAATCAACTAAAAAGCTTAGTTTTTGTGAAACACTCAAGTTTATGAAAATGGGAAAATTTCAGTAGTTTGAGACTAGAAGGGTGAGGGAATTGTACCATCATCCACATGTTTAGTAATCAAAGAGATTTTTGGGTCCAAAAGGCTTCTAGTGGGGATTAATGATCAGGTGCTCCATGTTAAAGCTAAAAAATTGAAGTGATTAGAATAGATTGAAAAATTAAGAATAGTGAAGAGCTCGTCTCGAGGAATCTGATGCAATTCATTTCATCGAAAACCGACTCTGGATGAGGAAGATAGAGCATGTTGTTCATTTTACCAAATAAATAAAAAAATTGTAGAAAGGAAAGAATTATGACACGACAGCCTTGTCAGAAAATAAAATGAAATTCAAGGAATATTCCATTAATTTCGCCCAATGACACTATGCCAAGGGAAGGAGACTCAAGCAGAAATAGTGATGGAACTACTTCAGGATATCAACATACAACTGCAACATATCAAGGTGGAACAATATCAAGTGGCAGATCAAATTGGACGAATTGAAAAACAGATACAACAGTTGCAATAAGTGGACATGCTTGGCTCCACGGTGAAGGATCCGGCACCAATTGATTCCTCAAATGGATAGTAATCTAGCTCAAGTTTTATGATTTTTGATGATAATCATTTAGTTCATAATTGGTACTTAGTTAATGTTTTAAATAGTGAACTAGCTAGTGCAGATAGAAGAAGAATTAAACATTTTCAATTTTGGTTGGCCTTCAATGCATTAAGGTGGCGAACAAAACCTAGTTTCCTTTGGGCAGGTTGTGGTCACCAACTTGTTATGGAATGTAACCTACATTTTTATGATAAATAGAAAATAGCAAGGTCCTACCAAATTAACAAAAAAAAAAAGACACTATGCCAAGTGTTAATCTAGGGTTTGTTTCAGTGTGGTTGATTTGTTTCAATTTCATTGGTATGGGAGAGAGCCAATGGGAAGAGGACATGTGGCAAGCTCGGAGGTTGCCACGTGACCCCGCCCCCCCCTCCAAGGCCGAATTATGGGTCAAAGCCCAAATTATGGTTTATTTATATGGTCAAAATTTTATACCTATGGACTAGATTTTATTTATATAGTCAAATATTAAATTTATGTTGTAAATCCAAAGTCCGAACTCATATTATCAAATGTGGAATTTTATATGTATGGTTCATTTGTTTTATTATATGGAGAAAAATATATAATACCAAAGGTTGAATTATTAACAAGTTCAAAGGTCAGTATATAATATTATGTGGTGCAGAACTTTACACATAGGCCGGGCAGAGGTCGAGGTTTGACCCTGCGACCTCCTCCACACAACACGCCTAATGTACCAACATACCACCACTTCATATCTTAATAGAAATGGGCCACACCTTATATTTGAGTTCATAGAGTACGAGTGGCAGGGGTAAGGAGGGGGCAAGCCCACTCCCCACAGGATCATACTCCATGACCAGGAGCAGTGGTATTGTTAAATCCACGAGATTGAAATTAATACGGGTTTATTAACCCATAACCCTTGTTTAAGCACTAATCCAATTTCATAAATTAGGATTTGGTTAAAGCGCATTATTAGCACTATATCAGACTTATCCAAATTTAATCACACTTAAATTTAATTAAACTAGATTTTAATTCGGTGACATGTTTGGCAAAGCCCCCAAATTCAGTGCTGCCCCCAAATTTAGTAGCCCTACTTGGATTTTTCTCCAGTTTTATTGGAGATTTCCTAGGACAAATTGAGGAGGAGGCCATAAATTTTGTAAAATTTGACCAAATTGTGAACAAGAAGAGTATATTATGGATTATTTTGACATTCTAAACACATTGAAGCTGATTTCAGGAGAAGTATATGATTGTAAACAACACTTTATGCACATTTGAGCTACTATAGAGGCCTATGAAATGGAAGCTGGACCAAGGAGATGCAACCTAGGATGGGTGAAATCCTTCATCAAAACATTGTGTTAATGGATCATTTGATGTTTTGTTGTACATTTTATTGATGTTTTTCAAAATTATTTTTTAATGTTTAAATTGTTCATGAATTTAACATAAAACTCAATAAATTTACCTATTTAAGACTCACAAACACCTCAATAAACCTATGCACATGAAGCAAGAGACCAAAAAATTATTTATAATTTTAATGATGAAATTAGCACAACAAAACTAACATTCAGATTCAGATCATCCTAGACATCCGAAAGTGCCAAATTCACATGCGACATCATCACTAGGATGAGTTATCTCACCAACTAGATGCCACATCATTTGTATCCATCAATTATTTTCTACCACCTATTTGTGTTTCAATGTCATGTCATATGGAGGAAAGGCTTAAGGACTATGAGTCTTTTAGATGTAGAACTACAACATCATTGTGATTCCATCAAAAATGTTCTTTTGGAAACCTTTGTGGTGAGAAATACTTTAGTTAATGAGAATACCTCTCATCTTGGATTCTATTAACCACGCCTCTTGTCAATCGCAGAGTTTGTCACCTGTAGGGAAAATTCCCATCTCGCGGGTTTTGTCAACCATGGACCCATGACACATAAAAATTCTTTTATGGTGACTTATTCAGTATAATTTCAAATTATTAATCATATAATAGGAAAAAATCCACCGCGCTCCTTCTATAAGCAAGTGGAACCTTGAGTCTTTAGAAACCTTCCAACCTTTAAACTACCCTAACTCCTTGTCCCTTTAGAATTCTATGAAATTCCTTATACCATTGGAAAGGTATTTATGAGGAGTATACAATCATGTAATTTGTAACGAATTCCCTTGGGAAGTTATATTATCTAAATCAAAGAGCTTATACTTGCAATTCCAACGAAACAAACCTTTACTATATTTTGAACAAATCTAACTAAAAAACATACTTCAAAAATGGTCAAAATATAGAATAATTACCATGCTAAAAGTTTTAAGAGAATATGGTTTCTCCTAATTGGTCATAGGTTCAAATGTAGATGGGGATAGAGAATATACACCTCCATAGACTTTACTAGTGAAATTATTGTGTAGAGTTGGGTTCCTTGTCCCACAAACAAGGCTACATGTATTGTATCTATTGGCACTGACTTTAAAATTAGATTATTATTAATATTATATATACATAGTTGACCTTTATTCCTCAAAAGACAAAGTGGTTGGCACAATTTTATGCTAACCCCTCCACTTTGTTTCAAATCTTGCTTATAGATATATATAAAAGACATTGAAATATTTTATTCAAAATGGGAATTGAAATTTTTTATTATTTCCCGCCATGACTCTAGCAATACAATTTCTTGTCAATCACTATTAGTTTAGAATTTACTAATGAAACTTATAATGTTTAACTTTGAAATGAATATTATTAAAAAAAAGAATGACAATAACTTGAAGGTATTATTGCATCCTTGACATAAGATAATTCCATGTGGATACTGCGTCACATATTTTGTTCCATAATTAATGGACATGGTTGTAATATTCATGAATTATTCTTAGATATTTGTGTAGTCATTTTTTATTATTAAGTTTTGAAGGATGTAAATAACATATTTACCATCCATTAATTCCCACCATAAATTAAGGAAACCTTTGTTGTCAGGCCAACAGGTAACTCCCCAAAACTGAATCTATTTGTATTCAATGGTGCATACAAATATATACATGGAGGGGAGACACTTGGGATTCATCTCCCAGTGTCTCTTCAACTTCCTTATTTTGTATTTACAATATTTTTACAATTTCACCCAATCCCTAGGATTAGGTGTTAATATCCCCCCCCCCCCCCTTTAATCTGAAGGGATGTTGGTGATTCCAAGCATTATTGTGAATCATTCAAACCTTTATCTTCCAAGCAATTTGGTGAAGATGTCTGCAATCTAATAATTCATGGAATAATGAAGTAGATGGATTGTCTTGGCCTCAACATGATGTAGAATCATATGGTATTTTGTATTAATGTGCTTTGTTTGATCATGGAACTTTGGGTTCTTATCCAACTTTATTGTAGAAGTGTTGTCGATCATGAGTGGATTTGAATGCAATTGTTTCAGCCACAAAACTTTGATAATTTTCCTAACCCACACAATTTCCTTTGTTGCTTCAGCTGCTGCCACATATTCTTCCTCAGTTGTGGAATTTTATACAATTGATTTCTTGCATGATCCCTAAGAGATAGATCCTCATCCAAGACTCATAGTGTAACCTGAAGTAAATACCCCAGTTTCTTTGTCTCCAAGAAAGTCTCAATCAAAGTATCCCATCAAGTTGAAGTCGCCCACCTATGTATACTTGAGTCCAAAGTCTTGATTCCCATTTAAAACCGACTATGTTGATTTTATCAATCATTGTAGAGCATAGAGAGAGAATGAAGGGCCTACATATGTGTTTTTATCAATTTGATGTGGGAAGAGTGGATGTCGAATAGGAGCTGGAGCTAGTGTGCGTGGAGACATCGATGAATATCACAGTCTTTCTATTGCAGCGTACAAGAGTGCAACAATGTGTTGACTAGAAATGAGGGAATATACTTAGAGAGGGAATTTTGGAAGAATTTTGGCAGTATTACAGAGGTGATAGTGTGAAATAAAATGTAGAGACAATTTTGCATAATGGAGGTCCGGGAGTTACAAGGGCAAGGAAGCCAAAAATGGAATTGGCTTTGGTACCACGCGTAACTCCGCAAAAATGAATTGATTTTCATCCAAGGGTGAATACAAATATATATGTGGAGGTGAGACTCTTGGGATTCATATCGCAATGTCAGTTTTTATCTCACTTTCACTTTGAGATTTTATTAACAAAGTGAAAGTGATATAAAAGTTGTCAGAAATTTTATTAGCTTTCTATTACTTATTTTTTGGAATTTTTTTATATATATTTTCTATGTCAACTTAGCATTTCTTTGAGTGTGTGTTTTTTAACAATCAAAGGATTCATAAGAATTCATGTTAATACGCACTATTGTATTCTTTGAAACTTTGTGTTTTTGAGAAACAAAATGTGTTACAACAATCTAGACAGAGCCTACTTGGGTTTCGTATATTTACAAAGCCAACGAATGCATATCCTAACTACTAGAATTTTTTGAACTGGTCCAATATGAAAGAACTACATATTTTGAATATGTTTTGTGACACATGAAATTTCTTAACATATAAGTTATAAACTAAAAATATAAAAACTACCCATTACAGACGACGGACCAATGTAATGCACCATAGTTTTTTCAATTTTTTTTACATTGTATTTTGGAAGATACTGAATTATGATTTCACTGAATCGTAATGACCTTCAAAAATTGTTTGCACCCATTTTATTACAAAATTAATTAAAATTAGTAAATATTTATGAAATTCCATAAAAGTTATATTTCTTGAAAGTAGATTGAATTCTGAAAATGCTTGTTTTGGTTCCAACAGTTAATTCAGAATGTTTCATGGAGTTTAATTAGTCCAAAGTTGAAGATATGTGTTCAAACATTGGCTCTACGTAATTGCTAATATGTTAGTTTGGCCAAACTTTTAAAAAAGGTTCGACCGAACTGTTCGGCCAAAATTTTTATAAAGTTTAGCCAAACTTTTACTTGATTTTCCGTCGGCCTGAAAACACAACGAAACCCCTCAGAAAAAAACATTTTTCAGTAATATAAATGGACGTAAAAGCATTCATTATTTTCGCATAATTTCTCACATTTGGTTTGATTTTGCAAAGGTCTTGGTCTGATTTTGCAAAGAATTATTTTGGGTTGAAGGACTTTTCTTGGAGGTACATTCAAAGGACATTTTTGCAAAGGATTGTTTTGGGTTTAAGGAATTTTCTTGGAGGTACATTCAAAGGATATTTGTGCAAAGGATTGTTTTGGGTTTAAGGACTTTTCTTGAAGGTACATTCAAAGGACATTACATTCAAAAGACATCTCTTGGAGGTATGTGATACATTTTTGGATATTTTTTGGGCTTCATTTTTTTTAAGGTATTTTGTTTTTAGAGGATTTGGGCTTAATTTTCATTGTTTTTAGAGGTTTTGGGCTTAATTTTCAAATGACTCTTTTTAGGCTTAATTTCGAAAGGACTCTTTTTAGGCTTAATATTCAAAGGACATTTTTTGGAGGTATTTTTTAAAGTGATATTTTTTTAGAGGCTTTTTTGAAGTATTTTTTATAGTGGAATTCTTTAAGAAGTTGGAATTAATTTTCAATGGACATTTTTTGAAGGTATTTTTTGAAGTGGCATTTTTTTAGAGTACATGTTTTGGGTTGAAGTAAATCTTTTATAATGATTTTTTAAAATGAGTTTTTGTCTAAATTTTTAAATGAATTTTTTTTAATTAAATCTTTTGTGATGTTTTATTTAATTGAGTTTTTGTGTAAATTTTTGAAGGAAATGTTTTGAACTTCATACTCTATTATCATGGGAAATCGAAGGAATTGCACGAGAAAATATGATCGAAAAAGAGACCCTGAGGAACGTAGAGAAGAGACGAGAGAATCTCGCAAAAGAAAGAGAGAAGCACTCTCAAATATTGAAAGGGAAAATCAACCTCAACTAGAAGTTGAAGCAGGTATGTAAATGTAAATATTATGAATTTGATATTTAAAATTTTCCTAGTGTAAAATGTGAAGCTTAATTTTTATTTGATGAACTAATTTGAAAAATATTTTGCAATGTAAACAGAGAGAGAGATATTCCTCAAAAAATTGATGATGAGATACAAAATTGTTAAAGAGAAAGTGAAAGTGATATTAAACCAATGATTGAAAATGGTGAAAATGTTGAAAGAAATTCAAGTGAAGAAATTGAATCACAAGGTGTATATATATATATATATATATATATATATATATGTTGAACACATGCACACATTATTGAAATTATACATATTTATTAATTTACTTATTTATTGAATATGTAAACTTATTATGTACTATTCATTCAAATATGTATAGATGAAATCAATGTCGATGATGAGATGTTAGAAAATGTTGACACTTACACATATGGAGATAAAAGAGCTGACCATGTTATATGATATCGTAAAAACACATTTTTGATACATACTTCATAAAGGAGAATGTGATAGTTCAAGCCCAAATTTTGAAAGGTCTCATATCATTAAGGAAATTAAAAGAAGCTACGACTTTATTGGGTATTCGAAAATCAACAAAAGATAAAAAAAATGAAGGAAAATGTGATACAAATTATAAATAGTGTTATAAATTGAACTAGAAGATCTAGATAGAATTTTTTTTTAGTTGTATGTAGAGCAATAGATATGGCAGTGGTTTCATCAAGTAATAAATAGAATCACTTGGTAAAATCTATGGGACGAGCATTAGGAACCTCACAAAAAACTTTGCACAAACATCGAAAATTTCGGTTGCAAATATATGTAAATGATGAACTCTCTTGTTGGAGAGCTATTTGTAGGAAAAAATACAAATATAGACTTGTAGAAAATGTTGAAATGTAATATATGAATATTGGAAGAAAAAGTCACGTGTTTCGCCAAATGCAAAGGATGTGATGCGAAGAAGAATAGCACGAAATCAGTACAAAAAACATGGAAAACATTTATTGGAAACCACTCATATAGAGTTTTTCAACAAGTTCAAAGAAGAGAATCATGAAATTCATGTCTCAATTAGTGATTTTTTTCAACCAAAACCATGGTATGTAAAACCTATCACCGTACGCGACACTTGTTGTTGTTGTTATCATGTGAAATTTAAGTTATATTATGACACATTCCTTAATTTTGGTAGAAAATTTTGGAAAGATTCACCTCCTCCTTCCACTATCCATGATTTCATATCTCAAATTCTATGTGAAAGACAAAGCGATGAACTATTTTATGAAAAGAAATGTCTTGGCGGTAAAAAATGCGACGATTGCGGAAATTTGACTAAATTTCAAAACAAATATCATACTGATATAAATGATCAATCATTGTCCAACATGAAAGTGAAATGGAAGAGACATGAATATATCCATACATCGATTGAAGGTTAAAATAGTGCTAAAAGAATTGAATTACAAGAAGAAGAAATTTTTGTGATAGATTTTTTGAGAAAGTTTGAGGCAAAAATTTATAAATACACCAAGCATTCCCATACAGCTCGATGGCAAGACTTGAAATTAAAAAAATCTCATGAAGTTTTTCCACCAGGGACCATTTTGTCAGTAATTAATTTTGCAGAAAACTACACATTTGTTCCACAAAAAGAAATTCAAAGTGAATACTATCATTCTGACCAAGTCTCCATGCTCGTCCATATTCTATATAGAGATGCTAGACAAAACTTCGATCATATAGAAAGCAACACTGAAAATTGACATGTTATTAAAGAATATCAGTTTTATATCAGTGACGAAAGTACACATGACACATCTTTTGTACAACATTGTTTTCGAAAGATTTATGACTTCATGAAAAGTTATGGAATATCATTCAATGAACATTGGATATGGTCAAATGGATGCGCAGGTCAATTCAAATATTCATGATCATTGTTTTGGTTGTATTGTGTTCATAAGAAAACCTGCATTAAACATTGTTGGAATTTCTTTGAAACTGGCCATGTAAAAGGAGAACATGACGGTGCAGGGGCATGCATAAAATGAGCACTTCGAAGATATAAAATGAACCCCTATGCAAGCCATCTTGTGGACACTAAAGAATTTGTTCAATGGTGCATCGCTGCTCTAAGCCATGAGACTAACCGATCAAGGGAAGTGCGAAGGTACATTCAATTTAATTTTTATTCAATATCTAATTTTAAATAGTGAAATTTATCACAATGATTATCTTTGATGGTATTTTGATATCATATTTACATTCTTCTTTGAATTTTCCATATATACTTTTTCTTGGCATATTGGGATCGAAGATGTAGATAGATCAATTGGAAATGACGTTGAAACAATAAAAGGGACTAGAAAATTGCATTCAATTAAAACAAAGTTGTCCGCAAATGTGTTTGCATTAGATAAAAGAAAATATTCTTGTTTTTTCATGTTTGCATAGACAACAGAGAATCCAATGACGATTGTGAAAACAAAATGTATGTAAAAGATTGGAAACATACAAAGCTAAATACAAAGGTCAAAATGTTCATTGCAATGTTTGAAGAAATGCAATCAGAGGAGACTACAATATCATCTGATGGTGATCGAGTTTATGATCTTGTTAGAGAAGGGAACATTTGAATTGCTTTCAAATGATAAAGATCTATAAATAAATTTAAATACGTAAGTTTGTTAATTTTTTTTATTTTGCAGGAGATGTTTTTGCTGTAATTTCACCTACCAACAACGATGAAAATGTGAAGTATTATTTGATGCGTTGCATTGAATGAAAAATGAAATTATTAGAAAACTATAATGATCACATGTTTCCATATGAAAGAGGATATATTATACTGAAAGGTTATTTTTTCAGACAAACTAATCAAAGTGGGGATTTTGTTTACTTTGAAGACTATGAACCTGATGTCATAAGTTGTCAATATAGTCACTTGGTGTGTGCAGCATGCATAAAGTTGAAAATCAAAGAAAAAAATGAAAATTAAGAAATGGAAAATGTCAAAATATGATCATGAATGGATCATTGAAGATGGCATTCCATTGGAATTTTTTTGATTGAACTTCCCAACAATTTCTTCTCTTTGGATTCATGTTTTAGAACTTCTAGAACTCAACTAAAAATTGAGCTGTCTTGTTATGTTATCTGTGCAAGTATTTGCACATGTACATTGTTTTGGTACATGCACACTAGTATCAACTGAAAGTAGCTTTTCTATACATGCATCGATGAAAATTTTTGCATGTATATATATATATATATATATATTGTACAGTGCAATTCACTGAAAGTACAACTTTTCTATGTGCATTGATGAAAAATGTTGCAAGTACTGGATATATATGTTCTAGAAGTATTGGATATATATATAATGAAATTAAAACTGAAAGTAGCTTTTCTATGTGCATTAATGAAAAATGTTGCAAGTACTAGATATATATGTTCTAGAATGCAATTAACTAAAAGTAATTTTTCTATGTGCATTGATAAAAAAATGTTGCACTTACTGGATATATACATGTTATAGGAAATTAACTAAAAGTAGCTTTTTTATGTGCATTGATGAAAAATGTTGCACGTATTGGATATATATATGTTCTAGAATGCAATTAACTATTCAAGTAGTTTTACTATGTGGAATGATGAAAAATGTTTCACGTACTGAATATATATGTTCTAGAATGAAATTAACTGAAAGTATTTTTTATATGTGCATCGATGAAAAATGTTGCACGTACTGGATATATACACGGACTAAATGTGACCAGTTTTTCTCGTGGGATTTTCTCGTAAAAAGTATCCACAATGTAAATAAATCATCCACAATATAGTTTTGTACAAATATTCCTTTGAGACAAGAGACTCGGAACGCTTCTGCGACTTTTGGTGGGATTTGACCCACATCTCTATTCCTGATAGAAAATAGTACAAAATTTGTCTGTCCAATGGTCGGATATGTTCTAGGAAATTAACTGAAAGTGGCTTTTCTATGTGCATTGATGAAAAATGTTTCACGTATTGGATATATATATGTTCTATAATGTAATTAATTGTTGTAGTTTTCCCATGTGCATTGATGAAAAATGTTTCACGTGCTAAATATATATGCTCTAGAATGCAATTAATTGAAAGTAGCTAAATTCTATTTACATTGATGAAAAATGTTTAAGTACTGGATATATATACATTATACAATGCATTTTTATGATTATTTGACACATCTAACAAGACCTAGAATTTTTGATTGTTTATATATATGTATTGTACTTCAATCGTTTTAACATATATATTCAAGCACATGTGTAAAATAATTTCTACATGTACATATATTCATGTGATTTTTTTGTTTGTTTGTAAAATGAAAACTTGAATTTTAAAAACAAAACATAATATCATAATCACATGCCAAATGTAGTTCAACCATCCAAAACTTAAGTATTAAAAACAAAACAAATTATAACACACCATTACTTCACATGCCAAATGTAGTTCAAAAGAAAAACATTAATATAGATCACAACATTACTTCACATGCCAAATATAGTTCAACCATCCAAAAATTAAGTTTTAAAAACAAAACAAATTATAACACAACATTACTTTAGATGCCAAATGTAGTTCAACCATACAAAGCTTGAGTTTTTCAAAAGCAAAACATTAATATAGATCAGAACATTACTTCACATGCCAAATGTAGTTCATGACCATCCAAAACTTAATTTTAAAAGAAAAAAACAAATTATAGCACAACATTACTTCACATGCCAAATGTAGTTCAACCATCCAAAACTTGAGTTTTAAAAACAAAACATTATATATCAAAATTATCAAAACTTGAGTTTTAAAAGAAAAACATTATAGATCGCAAGTATCAAGTATCGAGTAACATTACTTCACATGCCAAATGTAGTTCAACCATAACACTTTAAAAACAAAACAAATTATTTAACACAACATTACTTCACATCACATGCCAAATGTAGTTCAAGCATCCAAAACTTAAGTTTTAAAAACAAAACAATTTATATATAACACTATAACATTACTTCACATGACAAATGTAGTTCAACCATACAAAAATTAAGTTTTAAGAACATTATATATCACATTCACATGTACCAAATATAGTTCACATAAAATATGTCCAAAATTTGTAGATCTCACAAGTATCAAGTATCAAGTTATATATGACTGCATCTAGATAAGACTATATATAAAAGAGTAAATTTAAGACTAAATCTATTGAAAATATAATGTTGCATGTGTGCATGTGCATCATCCATCAAATAGTGCATGTGCATCCTCCATCAAATACAGATGGATGTAGTGTCTTTCTGAGGAAAGTCTCAATCCTCGAGCTATCCTACGAAGCATGGGGAACTTGTACAAAATGTGTACCAACATTAAAATTTGATGTTTTAAAATCGAGTGAGAATATATAGAACTTAATGTAAAAAAAAATCTTGCAATACCTCATGAGGTTCCCTCTCCATTTGTTGCTCGTCCACTACAACTTCCCCCATAGGAACATCTCCAACACTAAACTGTACAATATATATATATTAAAAATTTTCAAATGAAAATGAATATATATAAAATTATTTTCAATAATATTAAAAAAAAGTTAGACAACTTGTTCAAATGGTTGAAATAGTGTGGATGTTCCTATCTCCATTGCTAGAGTCCATGGAGAAAAAAAATCCTCTATAGAAACCTAAAATTCAAAAAATTTAAAATAACTCAAAATCTCTAGATCTCAATTTGTAATAAAACTTTTAAGCTTCAATTTATAATTTATAACTTAAACACACACACACACACACACACACACACACACACACACACACACATATATATATATATATATAAGTGAAAATTTTAATACTTGTGCTGTCGGATTTGGCACATCTCCTAAGAGTGGTTCAGAAAAAAAATCTCCAAAAACCTAAAATTCAAAAAATTTAAAATAACTCAAGATATAGATATATCTCATTTTTTAATGGAAATTTTTGAGGTGGAATATATAACTTAAAAAAAAAAATTTTAAACGTGAAAATTTGTCCATACTTGTGGTTGTGGATTTGGCACATCTCCTAAGGAAGTAGAAGGTACATCTCCCAAGGAAGAAGAAGGTACCGCCATCCCAAAAACATCGGACAGAATCGGAATTTGTTAAAACATTTTATTATATATATGTACATGTACATGTGTTCACAATTATTTATTTTAAAAATATCACTTAAATAACACTAACATTTTCCAACATATATTAAAGGTGAGAACCATCTTGATTGTCTGAACCAGAGGCTTCGAACGTGATATTAACATTCTCTTCATTCATCAAACGTGACAACTGCAAATGGTGTTAACATATAATGATACGTTTTTGTTAAATTACTGTATACAAATAAATGTATGTATATATTTATTTATTACAAATTGTACACGTGTTAAAATAATTGAACCCTAACCATTAACACATATGGTTCCCATGCCCTCTTCCTCATGACCAATTAGGTCATGCCAACCATTGTGACAATTCTTTGCATATGTTTTGACATCTTCAACACTCATGTTGTCAATATCTTCATCTGTATAATACACAAAATTACCGCGTGCATTCTCACATGCTCTTTGTCAATTCAGACAAACATCGACTCCACCCAATCCACTGTGAACATTTTCGATGATGGCATCCCTTACTTCTCAACTAATTTGAGAAGTGGCTTCCATCTCTGACCGCAAAGTTTCGACATGAAAAGGTCGACTAATCAATGGTGGATCAGGACGATGCAAATCAACATCACACCTAGCACCCCTACGATCACACAATCGACCTTTCCCAGGACCAAAACATTCAGAGGGAAGGTCATTGTAATTGGGTTTCATTTGCAAAAATATTTCTATATAAAATAATTTTGCAACACAAAGCAAAACCTCGTCGTTCCATGTGAGTCTTCCATAGGCCGCAAGGTGTCTATCATAAAATTAGTGAGCTATATCGAGGTGCTTGAAATATTGCACCTTCAACATATTTCTTTTTAGCCCTTCTTTGAAATTAAACATAGACTTGGCCATATCTGTTGTAACTCTTTGTTTAGCAACCTCCCATTTATCACAACCCATCATTGTTTCCTTTATTTTCTCATGACTTCTACAAAAGTATCAGTGGTTGGCCAAAGATTTCAGTACACATCTACTAGTTTTCCTAAAGAGTGTGAAACTATTTCCAAGCTTTGTCGACTCTCATCAGGTAGAGTCAAAGACACGAGATCTCTCTATAATTTTGCATGAAGATGTTGACACCTTTCTAAAGTGCATTGCTGCATGTTTCTTTCTGAAGGTATATCGGGAATGTTGGCCGGATAAGTCGTGGTGAGTGGACAACCCTCTTCTTGAATGAAGCGTTCTGCCCTACATCTTTTTTGACCAACATTTGGAGCATTTTTAGCCTCTGCATCAATATATAAAATTTTGTATATTAGAAAAAACACATGTAAACAAATGTGTACAAATTGAATGAAAAAAATATTCAAATTGATGGCCACCTCGATGTGGTTGGCTAGCATCTTTCCCACCTTGAGACTGTTGAGAACCAGAATGACCCTATTGAGAACCAACATGACCATTCGTTGATTGGCCTCTGGGGGAATACATATCACCACCTTCATGCAACCTGCTAGTACTTATTAATGGGCCTCTAAGGGGATTTGAACCACCACGAACCTCTCGAGACGAGAGAGAAGCTTCATAAACAATATGAATTTGTAATCAATTCAAAAATACATTCATACATATAAATACATGTATATATTCATTGATTAAATTGCGTGAACCATACCACGACTGGGTGAACCATGGGCATCCTCCATTGATGGAGTAGAGACCCTTCTCCTCTTAGCTCCTAAAAAATAAAAAATTAAACTTATTAACAACTAATTTAACTCACAAAATTGATAAAAAATCAATTCCATATGTACACACATGTATGTATATGTATGGATATTTAAGATTATATTTAAATACCATGAACATCCCTCGACCCTGATCCCCCTCTCTCGTAGAGATATGGGATTTTGTTGATATTCTTCATTCATCCTCCATGATATATGTATCTATAGTGGACATTCACAATTAATTTTTAAATTACTATTTAAAATAAATTCAAAATAAATTTCAGAAAATTAATGTAATTTAGTGTACACAAATTATGTAAAACACAACTTTCAAAGCAATAATTGATGTGTGAAACTCAATTTAAGGAAAAAAATTTATAAAAATGTCAATTTCACCAAATTGTGCTTTGCATGGTGGGAGCACAGTTGGTATAAAATTGAAAAATACACATGGTCATTAAAAAATAAGCGTGAAACTCCTTTTAAACAAAAAATTGTTGAAGTCCTCGCATTTCAATTTTATTAAAATGTGAAGTTCACCACTTGTTGCAAATGTGAAGTTCACCAAGTTGCGCTTTACATGGTGTGGTGGGAGCACACTTGGTATATAATTGAAAAAAACACATGGTCATTAAAAAAGACGCATTTATAAGTACAAAACACACACATATCCAAGATATGTTACAATGTCCATCAATAAATTTTGAATGAGAGTGTCTCAACACTAATTCATCTTTGAGAGATGAATCTTAAATTTTTGAAGAAGAGCGTCTCAAAACTAATTCATCTTTGAGAGATGAATCTTGAATTTTTGAAGAAGAGTGTCTCAAAACTAATTAATCTTTTAGAGATGAATCTTGCATTGGAATTTCCCTGTATAATTCTAATTCATATATTAATTCGTCTTTGATAGATGAATCCTGAATTGGCATTGCCCCACGCAATAGATCAGCACACATCTTATTCACATTTGTATAATGTATTATACTAAAAATTTGAAATTGGCTAACAATATTGTTTGCTATTCTATACAGTTCTTTTAGCCTCTCCTTCTTAACTTGGTACAGACCATTCATCTGGTTGCACACAAGTTCAGAATTGGTGAAAACCACAATTCCATTTGATCCATACTCCATAGTTGTTCCTAAGCCTTCTATTAATGCAATATAATATGCCTCGTTGTTTGTTGTTCTTCCCGGTATATTCATTTTCCTTTGGACGACTTTGCTAGTCATAATATTGGAAAGAACATATGTAATCATTGCTTTCCCTGGATTAGGATAGAAAGAAACATCTATGCATAATTTCCATTTTTCAACCATATTTAGTGGTTGTTTATCCCTGAAAAGAAACAAATTCAATAAAATATATATATTAAATTGACATTTATTGCAAATGCATGGGAGAAATGACACGTGTGCATGAGATAAATGACATGTGAATGGTTTATCTTAAAGTTTGACTTAAATTTTATGGAAGAATTCACATCTAGAAATGAGATGTGTTAAATATTGCATTACCTAGAGTTTAAGGTAGATTTATGACACATATACATGGTTCATGCATGGTTTGCATGATATTTTGCCTTAAAATTTATGGCATAAATCACATCTAGTTCAATAACATGCCTCAAGAAAGGATGAGATCGAGAGTTTAGAACTTGTAGAAGTTAAGGCTCAACCAAAAAACTAAATTCCTCTGGAAGTTTAGCCACTTTAGGTTCAGTTTTCAGGCCTTAAAGTTTACTTTGAATTAATGGGGGAAAGCCTTGAGTTTGGCGATACTATCCTATGAGAGTTCAGCCACTTTAGGTTCAGTTTTTAGGCCTTAAATTTTGCCTTGAATTAATGGGAGGAAGCCTTTAGTTTGTGGGAGAAATGACATTTACATAGTTTGCAAAATTATTTTATGCACTTACTAAAACAATGCTAAGTTTTTAGGCTTTAAATTTTGCCTTGAATTAATGGGGGAAAGCCTTGAGTTTGGGGGATACTATCCTATGAGAGTTCAACCACTTTAGGTTCGGTTTTTAGGCCTTAAAGTTTTCCTTGAATTAATGGGAGGAAGCCTTTAGTTTGTGGGAGAAATGACATTGACATGGTTTGAAAAATTATTTTATGCACTTACTAAAACAACTAGTTATGTCAAAATTCACATCTTTATAAGTTTGTGGGAGAAATGAAATAAAAATGACACATGCCTTAAATTTTGCCTAAATTTTTATGGGACAAGGGACAAATGACACATGTACAATGTTTTCCTTAGAGTGGTAGTGGTTTGTGGATATTAAAATGAAGAACTTCTATTTAGATCTGTTCTAGAGATTGATTGTAGGGGCATTTACTATATATGTCACCTTTGAGAAAAGATGAGATCTAGAGGCTAACTGGCCCTTTACAGACTCTGCCTTTAGAAATTTTAGAAGTTAACACTCAAAATACAGGCTAAAATCCTATGGAAGTTCAAAATCCTATGAGAGTTCAGCCACTTTAGGTTCAATTTTAAGGCCTTAAAGTTTTCCTTGAATTAATGAGAGAAAGCCTTTAGTTTTTGGGAGAAATGATATTTACATGGTTTGCAAAATTATTTTATGCACTTACAAAAAACATGCTTTAAAGTCAATTGGATAAATCCAACATGACATGTATGCTTTAAAAAATTTTCCTAAGAATTTATGGGGAAATGACACATGTACACATTTCCCCTTAAAGTGGTTGTGGCTTATGGATATTAAAATGAAGAACTTCTATTTAGATCTATTCCAGAGATTGACTATAGGGGCATTTACTGGATATGTCACCTTTCATAAAAGATGAGATCCAGAGGCTACCTGTCCCTTTAAAGACTCTGCCTATAGAACTTGTACAAGTTAACACTACCTATCCCAATTATACCCTATGAAGTGTGTAGAGGACCCATGGAATCACTCACACTACTTTACGTAGACATAAGGGTGTATAAGAGTGTACTAAGTTAAAAAATATGGTCATATTATTGGATATATTTCCCAAGAGCCCAAATGTACTCCTTAAGTATATGTGGGGCCTATATAACCATCTACAAAAACAAGTGATTCTTTCCAAGCTAACGATAATGTATGAGCCATGTCTATACGCACATTATCTAGAAACCATAGGCCAACATAAATGGTACTGAAGTGTTTTTAAGAAAAAATAGCATCAAGAAGCTTTGAAGGAGGGGAATAAGAACTAGAAATAGGGGGAAAAAACAATTCTCCCTTTATGATGGTTTTCATCACATGGTTTTTTCTTTTAGAATTTTTCTACTGCATGGTAGTTTACCCCATGGTTCTACATTTTGAGTTAAAGAACTAAAGTTTTATCTGATCCAAGGTAATGGATTGGTAGTTTATAATTTTCATGGGATATATACATATATACATACATACATATGTGTGTGTGTGTGTGTCTGATGGTCTAAAAATTAATATACTAATAAAAAAAATGATCTTCTCGTTTTGGGTTTCTTGAGTAAATTATATGTTAATGCATGTGTTTTACATTGAAAATTTTTCATTTTATTAAGAATATATTTGAAACAATTAACTATATAAGGTTAAAACCTATTTTTTGTATCAAATTACTTTTGGTTTCAATGGGAAACTTTTATGGCTAATGTGTTTTTTCTCAAAATGTGATAGACCCCATTAAAATGGGAAATGTGATAGACCCCATTAAAATGGGAGATATATCGAAATGATTCCTATGGTGTAATAAAATAGTTGAGTAGTTTAAAGATATAGATGCATAAATTCAATGAGCCTAGTTTTGAGATATATAAGTCAAAAATAGAATAGTTGTTGGTGAACAAATATCAGTGGTTCACTATGGATATATCTGCTTCATTAAAAGGGATTTTTCTAGAAGGATAGATTAATTTGGAAAGAAGGTAAAATATCACAATTATATGTTAATGTGCATGTGTTTTACATTGAATATTTTTCATTTTATTAAGAATATATTTCAAACAATTAACTATATAAGGTTAAAACCTATGTTTTGTATCAAATTACTTTTGGTTTCAATGGGGAACTTTTATGGCTATTTTTTTTTCTCAAAATGTGATAGACCCCATTAAAATGGGAGATATATCGAATTGATTCCTATGGTGAAATAAAATAGATGAGTAGTTAAAAGATATAGATGCATAAATTCAATGAGAATAGTTTTGAGATATATAAGTCCAAAATGGAATAGTTGTTGGTGAACAAATATCAGTGGATCACTATGGATATATCTGCTTCATTAAAAGGGATTTTTCTAGAAGGATGTCCACTAAGTTGGAAACAAGGGAAAATATCACAATTATATGTTAATGTGCATGTGTTTTACATTGTAAATTTTTCATTTTATTAAGAATCTATTTGAAACAATTAACTATGTAAAGTTAAAACCTATTTTTTGTATCAAATTACTTTTGGTTTCAATGGAAACTTTTATGTCTAATGTGTTTTTCTCGAAATATGATAGACCCTATTAAAATGGGAGATATATCGAAATGATTCCTATGGTGTAATATAATAATTGAGTAGTTTAAAGATATAGATGCATATATTCAATGAGAATAGTTTTTAAATATGTAAGTCCAAAATGGAATAGTTGTTGGTGAAAAAATATTACTGGATCATTATGGATATATCTACTTCATTAAAAGGGATTTTTTCTAGAAGGACAGACTAAGTTGGAAAGAGTGGAAAATATCACAATTATATGTTAATGTGCATGTGTTTTACTTTGAATATTTTTCATTTTCTCAAGAATCTGTTTGGAACAATTAGCTATATAAGGTTAAAACCTATGTTTTGTATGAAATTTGTTTTGGTTTCAATGGGAAAATTTTATGGCTAATTTGATTTTCTCGAAATGTGATAGACCCCATTCAAATGGGAGATATATCGAAATGATTCCTATGGTGTAATAAAATAGTTTCAAGTAGTTTAAAGATATAGATGCTAAATTCAATGAGCATAGTTTTGAGATATAAAAGTCCAAAATGGAATAGTTGTTGGTGAACAAATATCAGTGGATTACTATGGATATATCTGCTTCATTAAAAGGTATTTTTCTAGAAGGATGGACTAAGTTGGAAAGAAGGGAAAATATCACAATTATATGTTAATGTACATGTGTTTTACATTGAATATTTTTCATTTTATTAAGAATCTATTTCAAACAATTAACTATATAAGGTTAAAACCTATGTTTTGTATCAAATTAATTTTGGTTTCAATGGGAAACTTTTATGGCTAAATTGTTTTTCTCGAAATGTAATAGATCCCATTAAAATGGGAGATATATTGAAATGATTCATATGGTGTAATAAAATAGTTTCAAGTAGTTTAAAGGTATAGATGCATAAATTCAATGAGCATAATTTTGAGATATATAAGTCCAAAATGGAATAGTTGTTGGTGAAAAAATATGAGTGGATCACTATGGATGTATCTTCTTCATTAAAAGGGATTTTTCTAGAAAGATGGACTAAGTTGGAAACAAGGGAAAATATCACAATTATATGTTAATGCATGTGTTTTACATTGAATATAAAAGGTTTTTTCTCTCTCATTGTTTGAGTCCTGATCTTATAAAAGGTTTCCTCTAAATCCATTCCCTATTACTTTTCATGTGAACCACATACCCAAACCCACCCATTTATGTACCTAAGAGCCAAGCCAAGTGTAAAAAGGGCTTATTTCATATTCTTCTTAACACATATGTGATTAATTATTGTTAGAATTTATATGGTAGAAATACGTATAAATATTAATCCTTAGTATAGATCTATTTTGAATTTAAGAAATATATCATGTTTTTTAGAAATTTTATCTTAGGAGGTAGAACTAAACTGTTTATAACCCACAAAAGAAACCATGGCCCATGAGCATCACGTGCAAACACAAGTTAATCCCATGTTTGAAACACCAACTCACATCATCATAATGGTTGGAAACCACTAAGAAACCCATACTAAGTTCCCTAGAAGGGATGACTATCATATTTAATGATTGGGTTTATCTCCAAGGTCAAAAGGAAAATCAATGTTAGGAAAGGGAACTATAATATAAATTAAGGTAAGACCATGACCTTTTACCCAATATTGAACGAAGGTGAGAAACCAAAGATATTTAAGGAAGTTAAAGAATCCAAACAATCTGATATGATAGGTAAGAGTGTAACATAACTCAAATACATATAAAGAAAAAATTTTTCCCTTTAACACTACTATAGTTGTGCATGCATAAGAAATATTATATTTTTTCTATTTGAGAGGAATCTTGAGTGAGTTCTTTACGGCTAAAAGAACGAAGCTCTTGGATTATCAATTGCATATTTATACCCTCTATTGACCTACATTGAAGGAAAATCAACTATGCACTCCTTGACCAAAATTGCAGAGGCTTAAATTAGGGTTTCCTAAGAGATTTCATAGGTGACACTTGGTTGTTTCAATTGGTTTTCTGAGCCTCTTTCAGTTAACTGTTGTTTGTACTTTGGAGGAAAGATTGAAATCCAGGACAGTTTGATTATCTCTCTCTCTAAACATTTATATCTATTAAGAAGAAGACGATCTGTTGGGTTTTCCCTTATCTGTTTTGTCTTATGCATTTTATTTATATGTTCTATATAAAATTACAGGCAAGATCCTTGACCAAAATTCGAGGCTTAAATTCGATTTTCCTAAGAGATTTTCATTTTATTTCTATGTTCTATATACAACTACTGTCAAGATCCTTGACCAAAATTATTATCTATCAGTTTGGAAGTCAGGACAATTTGATTATCTCTCTCTCTAAACATTTATATCTATTAAGAAGAAGAAGATCTATTGGGTTTTCCCTTATCTGTTTTGTCTTTTGCATTTTATTTCTGTTCTATATAAAATTACTATCAAGATCCTTGACCAAAATTGAAAAGGCTTAAATCCGGGTTTCCTAAGAGATTTTCATTTTATTTCTATGTTCTATATACAATTATTGTCAAAATCCTTGACCAAAATTATTATCTATATACAATTGTGAACTGTCATTTGGATTTTGGAGGACAGTTTGAAAGTCAAGACAGTTTGATTATCTCTCTCTCTAAACATTTATATCTATTTAGAAGAAGATCTATTGGGTTTTCCCTTATCTATTTTGTCTTCTGCATTTTATTTCTATGTTCTATATAGAATTACTGTCAAGATCCTTGACCAAAATTGCAGAGGCTTCATTTCAGGTTTCCTAAGAGATTTCAGAGGTGACACTTGGTTGTTTCGATTGGTTTCTGAGCATATTTCCATCGTTCAACTGTCGTTTGGATTTTGGAGGACATTTTCTATGTTCTATATACAATTACTGTCAAGATTGATCTAATGGTTAATGTGATTTCTATTTAAAATAGAATTGTAATTGGGATAAAAAAAATACATTGAAGTATTTTTTGTAAGAATAGAACATACCATTGTTAAAAATTAGCATGGTATCATATCGTTTAACCATTTAATGTTAACAGGATTTCAATGACAGGATTTCATACCTGCAAATTTGTCGAAATTCGCAGATGAAGCCACAACGAGGATGAAGCCGAGAGATCAATTCGCAGAAATTCACAGATGAAGCCGCAACGAGGACGAAGTCGGGAGATCAATTCACAAACCAAACCAAAACGAGGACGAAGCCAGGGAAAAATTTTCTGCAAACAAAAAAAATTAAATTAAAATCAAACAAAACAAAAATCAACAAAAAAACATAGCTACTACAACACCCCAACAGACACAGAGTAACACTGCAACATACCAAGATAGAGCAACACCGCAATCGAGTGAGACAGAGACAGACACGAGACACATGTGCATAAGAAACCCATTAAGGTTTACGGGCCGATATCTTTATAAGAACAATTTCGGCTGAAATTTTGTTGCCGGTTTTCCCATCTCCGGCGAAAAATATGTTTGCCCACGCCATAAGTATGCCGTCAACGTAAATCGAAAAATGAGTTCGGCCGAAATAATTTCAAAATTTCGGCCGAACTCTCGAATATTTCGGCGAACATTTATAAAAGCTTGGCCGAATTATTGAGAAAAAAGTTTTCCGCCCTCGATTCTTGCAAAAGTGTAACCAAACTTCATTGGTTTAACCATATATATATATATATATTATATATTTTTTTCTTTTCAAAATTGAAATATTGTATTTAATATAACATCAAAATATTTTATTTATAGCTATTCGTGTTTACAATAAAATGTATTTTTTCATTAATATATTTTTAAATAGATCTCCCCCACGTTGAGGGATTAAAAAAATGACACATACCAACTTCATATAATAATGGAATGAATTACACATTTCTCTCTTACTAGGAAGTAATTGAAATTTTTCATTTTCAATTATTTTCTCACACAAAATTATTTTATTTTAAGTGGATATTGAAATATTTTATTTATGGAGGACCTTATTTTTATTATTATTATTGTCCACTTTTTCTTTCTATATATAAAGACATATGCAGTTAATATTGAAATGTATCGAATAACATGCATATCCAGATATTTTATTTAAAACTTATAATGAAATAATTAAAAAAAATATTTTAGCAAAACATAAGTTTATTTTTACTTTCAATTATTTTATATTCTATATAAAATTAATATAGCATTTTTAGCTTGATATGGATATTGAGATATTTTATCTTTGACTAAAAGTGATTATTTTTTGGTTAGTATTTAAATATTTATTTTTAACACAACATGTCAACTCTATGTTAAGCATGGAATTACACATATATTTCATATTGAGTTGTAATATGAATAAAATAAGCAAGTGAACCATGATATTTTTAATTTTTTATAATGATTTTATTTAAATCAATCATATATATATATGTATATATTGTTTTCAATCCCCACCCCCACCTTAGTGGATTCTCAGCTCTTGCTAAGTCATAAAGTCCTCCCCTAGGCCCACCCTTGTGGAGTCTTGGCTCATTCTAACTCATAAATTCCTCCGCCACCCCTACCATGTAGAGAGAGAGAGACATTGAAATAATTTATTTATCATGGGGTATTGAAATATTTTATTTAACATGGTAATTTATTTATCATGGGGTACTGAAATATTTTATTTAACATGGTATCCAAATAATTTTTTTGTTCACTTGTTTACATTAAATTTTTTTCTTGTAAAATTAGTATAATTTTAAATATGTTTTCTTCACATTGAAAAGGAACATACTCATTTTCTGGGATTAATAATTTTCAAATGCCACATATCAACTTCATATAAGAATTGGATGAATTATATGTCTCCTTGTTATTAGCAAGTAATTGAAAATTTTCATTTTCTATTGTTATTTTTCAAATCAAGTTTGACATAAGATTATCTTTTTTAAAGTGGGTATTGAAATTTATTATTATTATTATTGTTATTACCACTACTATTATTAAATTTTTCTTTCCATACACAAATACATATGAAATTCATATTTAAATATATCAATCAACATCCATATTTAAATATTTGATTTAAAACTTATATTGAAATATTAAAAACAAATATGCATCTTCCTCACATTAAAGTGAAAATACAATATTTTTTTACATTCAATTACTTAATCTTGTATATAAAATTTTCATAGACTATTTAGATAAATATGGACATTGAAATATTTATTTGTGACTAAGTGTGAAATATTTATTATTATTATATGTCAAATTCATGTTGAACATGAAAGAAATTACAAATGAAAATTATATTTGGTTGTAATATTAATGAACTAACTAAGTGAATTGATGTTTTATAATGATTTTTTTTAATCTAATAAATTTTTTTATTTTTATTTTTTAATTTTGATTATAATGTTTTCTTTTATTTATTAAATATTCTATTTATTTATTTTAAAATGGAATTCCAGTAAAGGAATTCCACATCTCCCTCGTAGTGGATTATAAAATGTATCTAAAGAAATATATAAAACCAACACATATAGAATGTATCTTTGCACAATAAATATATCTATAAAGCTAATTTAGATGTGGACCTAAGATGTATTTACCAAAATTACACACACATACCAGGTATCAACTCCATCGTGAGCATGGAAAGAATTGCACATCTTTTTCATTATTTTGAGAAACACACCAATACACAGACACACACAGACACACATGAATAGAAATACACACACCATGTATCAACTCCATGCTAAGCATGGAAGGAATTAGAAATCTCTTTCATTTTGAGAGATGTAACAATGTGTGTGTGTACTATGTATCAAGTCCATGATAAACATGGAATGAATTACACATCTCCTTTGTTTTGAATAAAACATGAATAAAATGTTCTAGAAATCAAAATTTTAGTTAGAATGTAATTATTCATTGATTAAGTTACTTTTTTGAATGTATAAATGCATTTAGTTCCTTGAAAATCCTTGTTGGTTTTTGAACAAATGTGGCGAAAAAATATACGTAATTTTTTTTCCAAACCTTGAATAGTTACTACTTTAAATGTTTTAAAAGGATGTGTTTCCTCCTATTGCATCATAGGTTCAAATTTAGATGGAAGTAGAGTATGTACACATTCATAGAAATTAGCAGTGAGATATGGGTCCCTTGTCTTACAAACAATCAGGTTTCGTACACCAATTTACTGTGTAGCTTGTTTGTGAATTCAAATTTAGATTATTACTTGTGCATTCATATAAATTAAATTGTTCATAAACATTGATACTATAAAAAAGCCTTACCTCATGAAACATCTTGCATTGGTGATATTAAAAAAAAAGGTAATTAAATATAACTTTATTTTAAATTATAAATAGAATTAATATATGAGTTTAAAATATATACATTTAGAAAATCATGAAAATATATTCTTAAGCATGGAGATTCACCCTCACTTTATCATGGAGATTCTTAACCTATAAATAATATTTTTCATAATAGCATGGCTCAATCCCATGCATTACTAATAAAACTTTCCCAAAAAACCATAGCTCATGTTGATATGACATATTTTTTAATTAATCAATTTAATTAATAGGGAAAAAGTGTCATAACTACATGTGAGATAAATCTAAACCTTTCATCACTAACTAATACAAAGAATATTCTGAAATATTCCATGGAGGTTAAATCCCTACAATAATCCTAATAATTATTGATAGTTAAATTAAAATGATAGAAGCCCTATTCTAAAATAGACATGCTTATTAGTATAATTATTAATGTTGTTGTTATGAGAAGTTAGTACCTTGAGTGGTTGGTGTTGGAAAACAGGTTAATAATGGGGGCATTAGAGGGTGGAGGGGGGGTGAGGGAGTTAGTATTAAGGACTATTTTAACAATTATATCCAGTTTATAATTCCATGTATTAGTTTTTGGCAATCGTTCAAGTAAGAAACATCATAAATCAATGCATGAATAACACACCATAAACACCACACAGATATGTCACATCGATTTTTACATGGAAATTCATAAAGAGAAAAAAACACCGACCTTATTTTTTTATGATGTAAATCTAAAGCCACCACTTCTAATTACATTGAGTTTTGTAAGTACCCACTTACAAGAACCAAAAAATCCCTAATTTATTTTGTTGGCCCCAACCAACAACAAGCACCAACTCCCTAATTCACAAGCACCCACTTGTAGGAGTCACTGACCCCCCTTTTTTTTTGTTGGCACCAACTAGTAGGGAGCACCAACTCCTAGATTGTTCAGGAACCCACTTGAAGGAAGAAAAAACTCCCTAATGTATAGGAACCAACATGTTGAACTTGGCATACAATTGTTTCATTCATTTTCAAACTTGGATCCACAGGTGCTTTATTATAAAAATTGTTTCTCTCTTTCTTTGGTGCATCTCTTACTTATCCTAAGGTCTCACAACTTAGCTTAGCATCCTCATACTCTGCTATGTCCTTGCATATTCTTACAATAGCTTAAGATATGCAACAAGAACCATTTGATCCACTTACTTATCTTCTAATCAACTCATCCCATTCACACATTTGGCTATAAAAACTCTTGGCTTTCCTCTACAATCTTTAGGCACACACAACCTCAATCATCCTTTAAACCTTTATCACACTCAGTCATAGTGGAACAACTAATTCCTAGTCTAGGTTTGAACACACCAATGGGATATACATCTTCTTACTCTCAACACATCAACATATTTCTCAATTCTAATACACGTGGCTAGAAGTTGAACCTCATTTATTCTCACATGTCTCGATGATGTATTTATGCTTCATTTTCTTCTCAAGGAGAGGCTTCATTTACACATAAAAAACTCGAGAAAGAATTGAATTTACATCTTTCATAACCCGAGGACGTGTTGAATTCACTCTAAGTTGGCTTAAGGAGAAACTTCTCAACAACTAAAATCATGTAAAATTATTCCTTTCATTTCATACAGCTCAATTTAACACTTGTTTTTCTCTTCCAAACTTCAATAATATCAGTAACCAATTCCATAAATCATGTTGGTCAACCTCTAAGGTCTCTTCTTGACTAGCTTGACATCAGGCTTCAGGGGAATCTTCATGACCCTTAGATCTCCTAATATTCCCTTCATATATGAAAATTTAGTGTGAAACAATTCTTGATATTCATGGAGTATCTCTCTAACTTTAGTGATTGTCTCCTCATCCCATTAATTTCCTACTCTTGCAAAATTGGGCTGTTCTTCTGATCCTGTATTCACCTTTTTCATTTTCAATGGATTTGTTATGTCTTTTTTCTCTGTCTTAGGCCCTTGTACTTCGCAGTGTCCTTCTGATTGTGATCTGTCGATGTTGCATGAATCTTCTTCATTTTTTGCAATAATGTTATAACACTCGAGTGCACAGTCTATCTAAACAACCCAATTAGGTTGCTACCATGTTATTTTGGTTACACCCTCAAATATATTCTATTTTACTACCTGAAGGGTCGAATATTTTCCTGTACATTCATCCTAATAAATGAATGTTAAAATAAAACCATAAACAAAGTATTTTTAGTTCATAGTAACATGATGTATTTCTGTTTTTGGGTACCAATTCTTTGGAATTTTCTCCAGTGTGTGAATAAATCCATGTAACCATTCCTACTATGGATCTCCTTCCATGTTGTAGAGCACAGCTGGATATGATTTCTAGGGCCAGTTTCACCATCATATTTCATTGGCATTTCTATTTCCACTTGTCAAAACTTTATCCACATTAGTCTTCAACATACCTGCCAATCTACTATGTTATTCTTATGTATGCCTTTCCATCTAGCAGGAGTAGCTTGCAAGCCTCAATAGTACATTTGGCAGAAATTCCGACACTTTGGTTCCAACACTTTTGACCAAATGTCGGAAATTTCCCCAAATTTTATCAAATTTTCAAATACTGCCCACAATTGTCGCTATACCGACGTTTGGAGACAAGTGTCGGTATTGGGAGACTTAGAGGTTAGTGTTGGTCTTGCGACGTTTGTAGAAAAGCGTCGGAATTGCGACAGTTTGGGCAACAGCATCGGAGTTGTGTGGATTAGAGCTATGTGTCTCTATTGCGACGTTTGTAGGAAAGCGTCGCTATTGCGACAGTTTGGGAAAAAGTGTCAGAATTGCAATGGATTAGAGTTAAGTGTCGCTCTTGCGACATTTAGATGAAAGTGTCTCTATTGCGATGGTTTGGAAATTAATTTCTTTGGCCTCTCCTTTAATAAATAATAATCTAATGCGGGTCCCCTTTTTGAATGGTTGGAGCAACATAATAAGTTATCTTTAGTTGACATATCACATTATGATGAAGATGGAAGGTGGTTATGATGGGACTTCTAAGGAGTTACATAAAATATTAAAGACGTGATGCACTCAGTCCTTGGTTAAATTTTAATATGTGCCCTCCACCACGGTCGGGCGCACTGTGTTGCGCAGTGTGAGGTCCCCCAACCGGGCGCGTTCAGATCGGGGCGTTTCGTTCGAGGGCGCCTCTATCAGTTTTGCTAAGTTGTGACCGCCCGGGTGCCTTGTGCACGTTTGGGTGGCCCATTTTCTATTTTCTCCCTTGTGGCATCATTCGTTCCGGCGTGCCGTGTCGCGCCGTGTGAGGTCACTCGACCGGGCGCGTTCGGGTTGGGGCGTTTTGTTCGAGGGCGCCCGTATCAGTTTTGCTAAGTTGTGACCGCCCAGGTGCCTTGTGCATGTTCCAGTGCCGTGTTTTCCATTTTCTCCCTTGTGGCATCATTCGTTCGGGCGCATCGTTTCATGCCATGTGTGGTCGCCCGACTGCGCATGTTCGGTTCGGGCCATTTCGATCGAGGCCGCCAGTATCAGTTTTGCTAAATTGTGACTGCTCAGGTGCTAGTTTGTGCATGTTCGGGCAGCTCGTTTGTCTTTTTCTCCCTTGTGGCATTGCTCGGTTGGGCACGTAGTGTCGCGCAGTGTGAGGTTGCCCAACCAGGCGCATTCAGGTTGGGTCATTTCGTTCGAGGGCGCCCGTATCAGTTTTTCTAAGTTGTGACTGCCCGGGTGCCTTGTGCACATTTGAGTGGCCCATTTACCATTTTCTCACTTGTGGAATTGTTTGTTCGCGCACACCGTGTCGCGTCGTCTGAAGTCGCCCGACCGGGCGCGTTCGGGTCGGGTCGGGTCGGGTCGTTTCGTTCAAGGGTGCCCGTATTAGTTTTGCTAAGTTGTGACCGCCTGGGTGCCTTGTGCACGTTCGGGTGGCCTGTTTACCATTTTCTCCCTTGTGGAATCATTCGGTCGGGCGCGCCGTGTCGTACCGTGTGAGGGCGCCCGACCAGGCATGTTCGGGTTGGGCCGATTCGTTCGAGGGTGCCTGTATCAGTTTTTCTAAGTTGTGACCGGCCGGGTGACTTGTGCACGTTTGGGCGGCCCATTTTCCATTTTCTCCCTTGTGGCATCGTTTGGTCTGGTGCGCCGTGTGGCGCCGTGTGAGGTCGCCTGACTGAGCGCATTCTGGTAGGGTCGGGTTGTTTCATTCGAGGGCGCCCATATCAGTTTTGTAAAGTTGTGATTGCCCGGATGCCTTGTGCACATTCGGGTGGCCTGTTTTCCATTTTCTCCCTAGTGGCATCGTACGTTCGGGCATGCCGTGTTGCGCCATGTGAGATCGCCCGACCGGGCACATTCGGGTTGGGTCATTTTGTTCGAGGACGCCCGTATTAGTTTTGCTAAGTTGTGACCTCCCGGGTCCCTTGTGCATGTTTGGGCAGCCCATTTTTCATTTTCTCCCTTGTGGCATCGTTCGGTCGGGCACGCCGTGTCGCGCAGTGTGAGGTCGCCCGACCGAGCGCGTTTGGGTCGAGTCGGGCCATTTTGTTCGAGGGCGCCCGTATCAGTTTTGCTAACTTGTGACCATCTGGGTGCCAGCTTGTGTACGTTCGGGCAGCCTATTTTTCATTTTCTCCCTTGTGGCATCATTCATTCGGGCGCGTCATGTCGCACAGTGTGAGGTCGCCCGACCGAGCGCGTTCAGGTCAGGTTGTTTCCTTCGAGGGCGCCCGTATCAGTTTTGCTAAGTTGTGACTGCCCGGGTGCCTTGTGCACGTTCGAGTGGCCCGTTTCCCATTTCTCCCTTGTGGCATCGCTCGTTCGGGCGTGCCGTGTCGCGCCATGTAAGGTTGCCGGACCGGGCGCATTTGGGTCGGGTCGGGCCGTTTTGTTTGACGATGCCCGTATTAGTTTTGCTAAGTTGTGACCGCCCGGGTGCCTTGTGCACATTCAGGTGGCCCGTTTGTCATTTTCTCCCTTGTGGCATCCTTCGGTCGGGCGCGCCGTGTGAGGGTGCCCGACTTGGCGCGTTTGGGTTGGGGCGATTCGTTCAAGGGCGCCCGTATCAGTTTTGCTAAGTTGTGACCACCCAGGTGACTTGTGCACATTCGAGCGGCCTGTTTGTCATTTTCTCCCTTGTGGCATCTTTCGGTCAGGCGCACCGTGTCACGCCATGTGAGGGCGCACGACCGGGTGCGTTCGGGTCGAGCCAATTCGTTCAAGGGTGCGCGTATCAATTTTGCTAAGTTTTGACTGCCCAGGTTCCTTATGCATGTTCGAGTGGCCTATTTTCCATTTTCTCCCTTGTGGCATCATTGAGTCGGGCGCGTTGTGTCGCACCATGTCAGGTCGCCCGACCGTGTGTGTTCGGGTCAGGTTAGGCCGTTTTGTTCGAGGGCGCTCATACAAGTTTTGATAAGATGTGACCGCCCAGGTGCCTTGTGCACATTGGGGTGGTCTGTTTTCTATTTTCTCCCTTGTGGCATCGTTCGGTCGGGCACGCCGTGTGAGGGCGCCTGACCAGGCGCGTTTAGGTCAGGCCGATTCGTTTGAGGGTGCCCATATCGGTTTTTCTAAGTTGTGATCGCCCGGGTGCCTTGTGCATGTTCGGGCAGCCCATTTTCCGTTTTCTCCCTTGTGGCATCGTTCGGTTGGGTGCGCCATGTAGCGTCGTGTGAGGTTCCCGACTGGGCACGTTCGGGTCGGGTCGAGCCGTTTTGTTCGAGGGCGCCCGTATCAGTTTTGCTAAGTTGTGATCACCCGAGTGCCTTGTGCACGTTCGGGTGGCCCGTTTGCTATTTTCACCCTTGTGGAATCGTTCGTTCGGGCTCACAGTGTCGCATCATGTGAGGGCGCCCGATCGGGTGCGTTCGGGTCGGGCCAATTCCTTCCAGGGCGCCCGTATTATTTTTGCTAAGTTATGACCACCCGAGTGCCTTGTGCATGTTCAGGCGACCCATTTTCCATTTTTTCCCTTGTGGCATCGTTCAGTCAGGCACGTCGTGTCGCGCCATGTGAGGTCGCCTGATCAGGCGTGTTTGGGTCAGGTCGGGCCGTTTTGTTCGAGGGTGCCCGTATTAGTTTTGCTAAGTTGTGACTGACCGGGTAACTTGTACACGTTCGGGCGGCTCGTTTGCCGCTTTCTCCCTTGTGGCATCGTTCAGTCGGGCACGTCGTGTCCCACCATGTGAGGTTGCCCGACTGGGCGCGTTTGGGTTGGGTCGGGCCATTTCGTTCGAGGGTGCCCATATCCATTTTACTAATTTGTGACTGCCCGGGTGCCTTGTGCAAGTTCGGGTGACCCATTTTCCATCTGCTCCTTTGTGGCATCGTTCGGTCGGGCGCGTCGTTTCGCACCGTGTCAGGTCACCCGACTGGGCACGTTCGGGTCGGGTCAGGATGTCTCGTTCGAGGGCGTCCGTATCATTTTTGCTAAGTTGTGATTGCCTAGGTTCCTTGTGCATGTTTATGTGGCCCGTTTGTTGCTTCCTCCCTTGTGGCATCGTTCGATCGGGCGCGTCGTGTCGCGCCATGTGAGGGTTCTCGACCAAGCGTGTTCCGGTCAGGCGGATTCGTTCGAGGGTGCCCTTATCATTTTTGCGCCATCAATACATGGGTATGGTTTCTGAAATAGTCATGAGGTGTAGTCTGGTTATTAAGACTTCATCAGATGGCCATTCTTCAGAATTAAATTGTGTGACAACACTGTGGATGAGTTTGAAACTGGAGATTGGACATACATTTGGTTTGATTGCAATAGACATTTTCATCACTAAATGTAAAGCAATGACTAACAAATACTATAAATTAATAAATAAATAAGACATGGCAACAAGCTGCAACAATACTTACAAAATCGTTACATTGAGATGCAAAGAATAAGCAACTAATTTAACCTCTAACCCTTTTAACCCCTAAACCATAAACTTCTAAACCCTTAACCCCTAACCCCTAAACCCTTAAACCCTAACCCATTTAACCCCCTAAACCCCTAGTAAACCCCTAACCCATTTAACCCCCTAAACCCTAAACCTATAAACCCTTAACCCCTAACCCCTTAAACCCTAAACCATTAAACCCTAAACCCTAACCCCTTAAACCCTAATTCCCAACCCATAACCCATATAACCCCCTAAAACCTAACCCCATTATCCCCTAGCTTCTAACCCATAAAATCCTTAACTGTTAAATCCCCTAACCTTCTAAACCCCTAACCCATTTAACCCCTAAACCCTTATTAACCCATTAAACCCTAATTCCCAACCCCTAACCCATTTATCTCCATCTCTCCCTTGCGACTCCCCTTGTCTCGCCACCTCTATCAATCTATGTCTTTATAATTATTCCTTCTCATATCTATATAGAGTTAATATATATCATGACATATTGGGACCTATGATTGGGTTAATTCTGCCTTGTTGGAAAGGTTAAAATGGTTAATCTTCGATAGACAAAATTTAGATCAAATATTTCATCAAAAAGAGGGAACCATACCCTATATTCTTCCAGGCTATGCCTATCAGTTGCTTGGCCTCTTCTTGCTCTGACATGAATGTAGTCTTGCTTGAATGGTACAAAAGAAGGTTTCGCATTATCAAATATTTGTTTGGGACAAATTTTAGTTGTTTCAACACTGCTACATTCTAATTCAAGCTTATCCTTTAAACCATCTTAGTATTTTGTACTGTATTAATCTTTGCAGTGCTTTCCATTCCTCTCAGTCACATATGTTTCCTTGGTCTGTTAAGGGACAAGGTCGACAACATTAGGATGTTTTTGCAATAAACAAGGGTATTTCTAGGACACGGTCACGTGGAGCAAGAGTATAAGAGCCAAATTTCTCATGATTGTGGGACACTCGAACTTAAGATTTTCTGGAGTAGTCATGAGGTGTAGTCTGGTTATTAAGACTTCATCAGATGGCCATTCTCCAGACTTAAATCGTGTGACAACACTGTGGCTAAGTTTGAAAATGGAGATTGAACATACATTTGGTTTGATTGCAATAGACATTTTCATCAATAAATGTAAATCAATGGCTAAAAAATACTATAAATTAATAAATAAAGAAGACATGGCAACAAGCAACAATACTTACAAAATTGTTACATTGAGACGCAAAGAATAAGCAACGAATTTAACCCCTAACCCATTTAACCCCTAAACCATAAACCTCTAAACGTCCCTTAACCCCTAACTCCTAAACCCTTAACCCCTAACCCATTTATCCCCCTAAACCCCTAGTAAACCCCTAACCCATTTAACCCCCTAAACCCTAAACATATAAACCCTTAACCCCTAACCCCTTAAACCCTAAACCATTAAACCCTTAACCCTAACCCCTTAAACCCTAACTCTCAACTCCTAACACATCTAATCTCCTAAAACCTAACCCCATTATCCCCTAAGTTTTAACCCCTAAAATCCTTAACTGCTAAATCCCCTAACCCCCTAAATCCCTAACCCATTTAACCCCCTAAACCCTAAACCTATAACCCCTTAACCCTAACCCATTAAACCCTAATTCCAAACCCCTAACCCATTTAACCCCCTAAACCATAAACCTCTAAACCCCTCACCCATTTCACCCGTAAACCCTAAACCTATAAATCCTTAACCACTAACCCTTAAACCCTTAACCCCTAACCAATTTAACCCCCTAAACCCGTAAACCCCTAACCCATTTAACCCCCTAAACCCTAAACCTCTAAACCCTTAACCCCTAACCCCTTAAACCCTATTTCCCAACCAGCCTAACCCATTTAACCCCCTAAAACCCTAACCCATTTAACCCCCTACCCTAACCCTTAACCCCAAAAATCCTTAACTACTAAATCCCCTAACCCCCTAAACCTCTAAACCCCTATAACCCATTTAAACCCCTAAACCCTAAACCTCTAACCCCTTAACCCCTAACCCCTAGCTAAAATCCTTAACTGCTAAATCCCCCAAGCCCCTAAACCTCTAAATGCCTGCCTAACCCATTTAACCCCCTAAACCCTAAAACTCTAACCCTTAACCCTTAACCCCTTAAACACTAATTTACCCAAACGAGTTTAAATTATTTAATTTACTAATTTTTAATTTCTAAAGAGATTTTTAAGGTGTTTAATTCATTTATGTATTCAAAAATTGATTATAAACAATAAGAAATCACAATCTTGATATTTTCAGGTTTCAATAAAAAAAACCATTTCATCTATTAATCAGACTACACTATTATTTATTATAGAAAATGTATCTAATTTGAATGAATGAATACATAGATTACTATCATTAAAGAAAAAAATGTAAATTTCACTTTTAAAGTAATACTTAAAAATAAGGAAAAAATAATACATAAATTATAAAGAAAAAATATATATATAAAAAAAGAGAGTAAAACTCCAAATATTTAAAATATAACATAATTTAATAGTGTACAGTTTAAAACTCCTTTTAATAAAGCATGATGATTTAATAGGGTAGAAGGATTACTTTATGCTTAGCCTATTTTAAAATACAGAGATGTTAGCTTAGCCTATTTTTTTAAATTCCAACAAATTAGCCTAATAACCTTACCCACGCGCCCTTTTTCCAAAAATTCTTACCAATCGATTTCATTACCCATGCGCCCTTTTTCAAAAAATTCTTACCAAATACGTTTCATTATCTCTGCAACGGTGCTGAGAGTTTGATTCTCAACTAATCGATTTCATTATCTCTGCAACGGTGCTGAGAGTTTGATTGTTCATTCAACCGGTCAGTTGTTCGTTGGTTCGAGGGTTTAGCAGGTTCAGGGGTTTAGTAGGGGACCCGTTGGTTTGACCACCAAAATGGTAAGCATACACCAATGTTACTAGTGCATTCTCCTTTAGCTGTAATGTCCCCAATGTTTTCTCTAATTGCAAATTATTTGTAGATAGGTGCATTTTATTCTGTTTGTAAATTACAACCATCCTCAAAATTCATGTTAGACAACAGTAAAGACCAGTTTTGACAAGAATCCCATATGTCATATACTCCTTGTATGAGAAACGGTGCAATACAACACCGAACTATCATGCGGTCTTGTGTCTTTATCAAAACATTCATTTCTCACTCACTCTGAGCTTACATCGCCTTTGTACAAAAGAATGGGCATTTTATGTTTATTTTGGTAAGGGTAAACCTTTTTGTTTGATTTGTCCGGACCACAAACCCTAACTCTGCATTATGGTGGAAAATCCCCATTTAACTTGGGAGATTAACTTACGGACATGATCAGGGATCTATGCCAACTTTGGTTTGAACTTGGGTCATCATCATGGTGTTGCACTGTCTCAACTACTAGACCAAACCACAGCCCAAAGGACATAATGAGCAGTGCATGTTACAACCTCAAATTCATAATTTCCCCCATCAAAGTGAAAAGGGTGAGCATATCTGGTAGGAAAGTCTCATGCCTCTCTGGTTAGGGAAAAGGAATCCATTATGTTCAGATGTTAGTCCTAAGAGCTGGCCGAAAAGGAATTTTTAGATCATTCAAAAGCTGGATAGGTGGACTCTGACTGTCCAACTATTGAAATTGCAGAACAAAGGCACACACGTTCTGTTCTCAAGTTCCAACAATGTCAGCCTTGAAATGAGAAAGATTGGGATCACCTGGCCATAAACCCATAATTCCTAAATGTACAATCCCCCCTTGCTATTCTCCATCAATAATCCTCTCTAATAGTTCAATATACACAGCATGTTGTAGGATAGAAATCAAGCTGAGGATTGTAGCAAATAACCAAAAAATGGCTAAGTATATTGGAGTATGAGATAATGTATATAAAGGCTCCAAGGCCGACTATGGTTGAATGTGAATGTTTTCAAAATGGTTCTACAAGTCAGCGGAATTTGAAATAAGATTAAAGGGGCAACTTCTTGAAGTAATTATTATTATTGTATACTTAATGATGATCTAGAATTTATTCCTCATTTATTGACAAGGATTTTTCTAGTTGAAAACCATATCTCGATATTGCGTAAATATTTGTGTTTGATCTATAACTTTTTATGATTCTTGATTTTTCTGAGTAATTTTAGGACAGCATGGCATATGTTTCCTTTTTTGTGTTTTCCCAAGGAAAAACTCTGGCACTTGTATTCCATGGGTGGTACACAATGTGAACCTGTCAGTGTAGGGTTGATTGAGACACACAACATAGGAAGCCAATGCATAGTATCGATTTCAATACCTCCTCCATTTAGCTCGAGGAAAAACTCCACTTGTGCTAGCCCACTGGACTTGAAAAAATATTTTGAACATCTTGTACCATTTCAAAGCACTTAAGAAATATTGAGATTACTGGTGCCTTGCTAAACCTATGAAGTCCATGTTGGGCGAATATTTCCCAAGTGAGGTTTGAACCAAGATGGGGAGGATATAACAACTTATCCTCGTAATCACTCCAGATGAATCATATTAATAGTATTGCGTGAACATATACATGCACCTTTGAATGATTTCATACTTTTAAGAATTCTGACTTTCTGACAGAATTACAGATCAAATCTTAATTTCAATCTTCACATATATTATCTTGATTCCTTGTACTAAGGTCTAAAGAAAAGTTTACCGATCTATTTTGGCTGAAGGGTCAAAGTGGGTTTGGGACTTGGAAAAGACTCATGAGTCAACCCAGAAAAGCCTAGTAAAGTACAAAATATAAAATTTACAAAACTTCCAGAAATATATATGTAGTTTATGTTCAACTTTGATATGAAACTTTACAATGTATATAATGCAAAATTAATTTGCTTGGATGTTTGTAATTTTATTATGAAGTACATGATGCATAATGTATGCCATGAAACATGGTATGAAGAAACAATGAAAAACTGACAATTATAAATCATACAAGCCATATAAAAAATTTTAAATCTGAAAATGATGGAGGACCCATTAATATTTTTGAAATATATCAGGATTGAGGGCCAATTGAAGGCCCTTCTCCTGCTTAGAATATTATATATGAAAATTAGTTATTTCAAATCAGAAAATGATCTCATAAACTTAACAAAAAATATTCCCTAGAAATGAAATCTTAGTTGTCAATATGAGCTTTGATATGTTCCCTTTCTGGCCTAGTTGTGAAGAAACCAACTCTGAATATAATCTTAAAGTGTAGAGATGTCCCTGCTAGTGAAAAATTAGGTCTGAAAGTGTTCTCTAGCTACCACAGCAGTGACAAGATGAAACTTCTTACTTTGAAAATCAACTCATAAAGTTATGCCTTAATAACTAGCTAGTGAAAATCAGGCTGAGAAGTGAAAATGTGTGCGCTAGCTCCTCAAATTAGTTTAGAAAATAATCACAAAATGTGCCCTAGATGCTATTTATGTTTCTGTTGAAAAGTATTTACCCTAAAAATAGCAGATATATGTTGTAGTTGTGCCCTAGCTTCTTGTTGGAGTTGGTCTCCCCTTGCAATTTTTTTTCACAAAAATAGGAAAAAGGAGTTGAAATGGACAACTTTGGCATTCTAGTGGAGAGTGTCTAGTTGACATTAGTCTGTGGGTCAGACCAAATATTTCGTAACTTGACCCGACTTTGAGGTCAGCTGTGTCAAACTACCATCTATGGTTTAAATTTTTGAATGACTTATATATCATTGGATAGAGGAATTGATGGTAAATCTCTAGATACTAAGTTTGTGACCTTCCATGGAAGAGATGAAGGTATTTCACCACTTGGAAATTGAAGCTTGATTAAAACTTCCAAAAATAGAAAATTTTCTTGATTTGTAAACCCTTGACCAAGGGTTTACAAAATACCTCGATTAAGGGATCCCCCAAAGACTCTATTTCCTTTTCTATATGAGTATTTTCCTCTTCAAAATATTCCAGTAAGCATTCATTTAGAAGAATATCATGGCCCTTTTCTTGGATATTGCCAATCCCTAGCAATTTTACACATGTGAAATGAAGTAATCCAAAAACCTCACCATAAGCTTTTTGTTTCAGAAGCTTCCAGTTATAAAATGATTTTTAAAATAGCATGCAGAATTCTAGCATCCCCTTTTTGCAACAACTTGATGATTGTTTCCATAAAGTCAAGAGTAGCATGATAGAGCTTGTCTTTAGTTTGTGAATCATCATTGTTGTTAGAGGCCCCTCCCATCGCATGGCCTTCTAGTGGATGGATTTTTAGAAAGTTTGTGGCATTTACAGAGCTACATTCCACATTGGCAAGTGACATAATCCAGGAAACAGAAAATTGCTTGCCATCTTCAGCCAATTCATCAAATCCCTGCTTTGACTTTACATTGTCCAAACTTTCATCACTGCAAAGATCATTTGCAAAAGAGGATATTATGATAAGAAGATCTGGCATCCATGGCTTTAACATAGCTAGAACAAACACCGCACACTTAGATCCAAAAATAGATTCACTCAAAGTGACAAGATCAAGAATATTGTTTGCCACAATAGAGGCTTTTGTAGCTAACTCACTTGAGCTCTTTAGACATAGGTACAACAATTTTGCAGCATACATACTAGAGCTCTTCATACAGATAAAAAATTATTTCCAGTCATTTCCCGTGAACTTCTGAGCATTAGACCATTTCTCAATTTGTTGTTTTAGATACTGAATAAATGTAGATGCAAATTCTAAACATCTTTCCTTTACTGGGACCAGTGTCACGAGACTTAAAACATTGCTATCTGCAATTGACTTCAGAATGGTTGCAACTATCCTGGTAACCAGAGCAATCCTGCCTACTTCACTGGTATCTGTTTTTCCATTAGTACTTGTGCAAATAGGAAACAAACGGAGATAGTTACAACAGAAAATTGACTAAAAGGTTGATGACAAGAAATTTAATCTCTTCAAGGGTTGCAAAATTGGTACATCTCGACTCTCAGGAATCATAACATTAGCATAACTAAAAGTGAACCTTCATCCGTAGCATTTGAAATTTCTTCCGAGGATCCTCTTCTCCTTGAATTTTGGCCTTGAACGTGAATATGTTTCCTCTTGCCCTGAAGTGGTGGTGTTGCAACGATAGATGTGTTATTTACATGATGTATGATAAAGAGCTCCCTTGCCCAACTAAGAAGATCTTGAAGTCCCTCATCAATTCCAAATTTCTGGCAAAAATAAATAAATTCTTTAATCGAATTTCAATGGTGCTCAAATAAGAATAATTGATCTAAACTCATAACAAATCTGGCTCCCTGTTTAGAAAAAGGAAAAAGTAAAACTACGGCTAGGAACTATATGATAATGATTGTCTTCCTTTTTAGATCTTTTACCAAGCTTGATGTTACTCCTGCAAGCCATAAGAATCCTCATACACAACTTTCGATCGGGAGTGAATAGATCACTTCAACAATGTTTTCAAGTAGGGCTTGTAGGACCTATTTTGAGCTCAGAAATATGTATTGAATTCTTTCAATTTGAGGCATCACCAAACTCTCCCTCAACAACCATAAATTCCAAGCTTGTTACAAGTGTTGATTCAAGGATTGCAGTGGAAAATATAGTAATAAATATTCAAGCATCATACTTCTTGTTAAATTATCTATTTGAAAGCCATACACGACATGTTGGAGCTTTGTATTCTTGATTACAAATGTTTAAAATAAAATAAAATGTCGGCTACAGGTATATTATTTCCACACCCAATTAGACATAAAATGCACCCCTGTTATAGCTTTCAAATGAAGCACATTCAGTGGGAATTGGGAAACACCAGCACCGTCCCCTATAAATATAGCATCTATTAAGGAGCTAATGACCCTGTTTGCTGGCCTTGGGACTAGAAAAATAAACCCTTTATAGTATTCTTACTAGATGCCTTTAACAGTCTCTTGGAATTGTTTTTTCCGCTGTAAAAACTTCCTATTAAGGGTCGATGGGGATAAAAATACAGATTTCAAACTACAATGTTTAGCTTTGCCCAGTATTGAAAATCTCCCCAAATACTTGCTTCTCTACACGCAACCAGGTCTAATGGAAAAGTTCTACTATGCATATCTGGGTTCACACAAATTGCTAAGGTTAGCAACTAAAAGTTGGATTTGAATGGGTTTGTGCTAATTCCAGATAGTTTTTTAATGTAATTTTTTTGAGCAGGTGAGCAAACAAGACTTGTTGGATAACACCCAATTAGATATAAAATGCACCCCCACATTTGGACTCGACATTACACTTTTAGTAATTACAATTTCAAGTTTCAGAAGTAGTCATGAGATGATTATTTTGAGATAGAAGGATGTCTGGTATCAATGAGAGAGAGGCTCCTGGAGGGAATTTCAACCTCTTTATTGTTGGATATAGAAGAGAGGATGAATAGTTATCCTACAAGTCTGAACATCCCTGACCTTACAAATTTGCTGCATAGGAGGGCTAATACTCCTAGACTTGTCCCAATTGAGGTCTTAAAACCTAGTTTGAGATTATTCACTGGTAGAGGGTTTGTGGAGACCATTTTTACTTGCCCTACTTGCTAAAATGGTAGAAGGAGAGACATGTTTTCTTGGATTCATCCTTCTT
The DNA here is from genome assembly GCA_034641835.2 of Pinus albicaulis. Classification (NCBI taxonomy): domain Eukaryota; kingdom Viridiplantae; phylum Streptophyta; class Pinopsida; order Pinales; family Pinaceae; genus Pinus; species Pinus albicaulis. The sequence continues at coordinate 1,468,161,882 of CM076575.1, forward strand.
AGTTATGACAAATTTTAGGGAAGAAAATAAACCAAGAATTGATTAGGACCCTATTGTTAGTAGGGTTGTTAGAGGCTAGACTATTTGAATATTTCAACTAAAATTCTGAGCAACTTGTCCATGTAAAAACTAACCTTGCTAGATGGATTTCAATCATTGTGTTTCTAATTCGAATGAGATGGACCCTGATTTGATATCGTATAATGCAGTCATAAATTCTCTCTACAAAAAGGTATGTCATAAATTTCTCTTAATCTTATTCATTGCATCTTGTCCTTTGGATTATTTCCTAATGTGGTTACTTATACAACTCAAATAAAAGGGCTTCCTAATCAACCCATGATTCACTTGGACTTCACCCTCCTCAAACACTATGCATTTCCTACTAGTGTCTAGCTTTTTGGCCTGCTACTTTATGTGGGTAATAGAAGGCTTACTGAATGGGTTATGATTACAGGTAACATCATAATTTAGTGGGCACCAGAAGAGAATTTACAAGAGACATCAATCAAATATTTAATAATGCATATATTGAAAAAAATTTGATAGGAGCAGTCAATCAAAGATTTGATAATGGCTACTTGGTCACTGTGGTGGTAGGCTCAAAAAAACTTAAAGGTGTTTTATATCATGTTCCTACGGAGATAGTATTATTCAAAAATATGAAATGGTTTCTCACTCTTCAACTATATTAAATGGTTTCTCACTCTTCAAAAAGAACATGCATAGGTAGACCATGAAATTGTTACAATGATGAACACGTTCCGACACTTTAGTATAAGTAAATTGGTTGTGAGGTGATCTAGGTCCATGATTGAGTATATGCTATAAGATGGTGATGTATTAAGTAGAACAAAATGATAGCTGCAAAGTCTCAAGGCTTCTAAGATTAAGCATATGGTATTTTTAGATTTTGTTTGTTCACAAGTCCATTTTTTTTCCTAGTATTTTCTAGACATTTTTTGATGAAATTATTCTTCTTCACTGAAGAAAGCTATTTGGTAAAAAGCTTGTGTCTGTTTTTGTATTGTAGAGCTTAGTAGTAAAGTATTCATTATGGGAAACTTAAACTTGCACTAGAAAATTGTTAGTGATTTATATACCATCATTGTTTATCGTCATACAAAGGATCAATACAAACTGTAGGTTTGAAATCAGTCTACCAAATGCATTATGGTCTGTTGATGTTAGAGTCTCTACGTTCATCCTAAACTTTGGTAAAGTCTTCAGCAATAGAGTTCAAAACAGTCTGAGAAATTCCACTTAAATACAACATTATCATCCAACCAGTGCTTGCCCTGTTCCTGTAGCTTAGGCTGGGAAGATACATGATATCCATTTGACAATAAGATGTTGTAAACAACTTTAGCTGAAAACCAAACCAGGCAGACTCAAAGAATAAACTGAAAGGTTGAAAACATGAATGTGTACAGGTTTGTCCTTGGCAGCCAGGTTTAATATAGAAAAATAACTACACATCTGTGGTTGTATCCTGTGTTCATTTCCACTATTTTTATGGTACTGATGAAACTAGTAGAAAGTCTACTCTAGAGGTCAGATCACTGCTATAGCAGAATGTGATTATGTTGTTTCTTTTCTAGTGTTTTGTTTCATTTTTTTTGTGATTTATACACAACAGACTCAATAATACTGAAGTTATGAAGCTGATTTGTTTCGATAATTAATATACCTTTTGAGATTTTAAAATTTCACTACAAATAACCCATTTTAGTCTCATTGTTAATTAGTCTCTTGTTTGGGTGCCTTAATGTGTAATGACATGTTTCCAAGACTGAATTCAATGCAAGGCATATTTGAAACTCTAACTCTGTCTTCTGGTGTCTTACTAGAAATTATTTCATTTTTAATTTTGTGTTTTCAAGTTAGATATTGTTTTCAAGTTTTCACTTTTATAAATTTATTGCAATGTGGCAAACTTATTAGGGCAGTATAGGAACAACTTCGAGACATGATGATCGCGGAAAGGGGCCAGTGGAAGAACATGTAAAGTGCCAGCATTGCTCTATCTTAAGGTATTTTAGTTATTTACATAATTGAAATAATATTAATTTTGTTCAATAATGCAGACACCTGGCCATGGTACGCCTGATGATTCCCTGTATGAGGAAGAGCTTTCTTCATCCCCATGTCCATTGCTCTTGCTGCAAAAAAATGCTCGAAAATAAAAGTTGGAATTTGAGCGTTTGGTAGATGCGACTCAAACACCTGAAATAGAAGCGAGGATAAAACAACTTATGACCCAACTACAAACATATCAGGTAATAATAAAAAATCAAAAGGATATTTTTTTAGTTCTGCATGAGATGAATTGTGATAGTTTGATTTTTAATTTTTACATTAACTAAACTAACAAATAATTCTTTTGTATGTAGCGTTATCTGACACCTATTGCACTCGGTGTTAGTGGTAGTGGGACACAAGGGCAAGATATTGCCGAGCAACCCCTTCATACACCTTCTACACCTTTAGGTGCCAGCCAAGAAACGCACCCTGCCCAAGAAGACACCTAACCAACCGCTGAACGTGTTGGCAGTGCTGAGGCTGATATGGCCAACTATATTATTATGTTTCCTAGAGGTACACGTGTCAGCTCCACGGGCACCATTGATGGCACATTTTTGGTGAACGATAAAAGTGTCCCTATAAAGCACGTACAACTCCCAGGTAAGTTTTAATATTTTAACTATTTCATGTACTCTATGTAAACTATATTTTATCATGATTTTTATTTTTAAATTAATGATAATATCCTTTTTGTATGTAGGAAACAATGAGTTCTACTTGTTTTTGGAGAGCAAGGAGTTGTATATTTTTGGCCCAACCATATGCATAAGGTGGAATTCCTAGAATTCCAACCTGAAAAAAGAACTTCTAGATTATCTAGAAGGCCTTTTTGGGGTGGCCACATTTGATAGAACAGCGGTGGCTCGGGTAGTTGGCAAATATTTGAAATATACCAGGGACACATATAGGACGGACTTTCAATTTAACCATAGATACGAGCATCCTCTCACAGTTCCAGAGAGTGAGTGGAGAGCACTCATCCATGACAGAAAAGAGAAAATGGAAAAGAAAGAAGGAAAAATGCTAACTGAACTCGCAAGGTAAATTACAACTTTAATTCAATAGATTTCATTTTCTATATTTCTAAAATAAAAGTGTGCTACGTCATATCTGACATCGATATTTTGATGATAGGTTTCCTGACACCTCGAAGGCAACTAAAGCTAGGATTGAAAAAAAGGGCCATCACAAGCTAGGCCAGGGCGGCTACTTGAAATTAGCTGCAAGAATTTTAAGTAGCTAAACATCTTATAATTAATTGTATCACCTTCCAACGTTTTTGTAATCCCATCAAATAACATTAAAAATAAACAATCATATGTAATGTAGGGTGATGACTTCGGGACAGAAACGACAGAGGAGGATAAAAATATCACTTTCCATTCCAGCTATCAAGCCGTAGTTGAACACCACAGAAGCTTGGGACAGGTCCCAAGATCTAGAATGCCTAATAAGGTAAAACGTTCACCTTTAAATATGTTTGTTTTCGTCCATAAATTTAATGTCTAACAACTTTGTTTAAATCAAGGGAGAAGCACTGCTGACGAGCCAAATAACCCAGTTGTAGAGCCAGATGTAGATGTTCCTCACGTGCAACCTGATCATTGTAGTGGGGGCCAGGCTGACAATGCTACTATCAGTGAGGGCCGTGACTGTAATTAATTTCCACTTATAATTTTTTATAATTATACCTAGATGGTTGTCCTTATAACGTTTTTTGTTTAAATGACAGAGAATGTTTCCCTTGACGATCTTAACACCAGAGAGGAAGACAGGGCAACGGTCCCAACAACGACAACTGCTGCACCAGGTAAATAATGTCATTGCAATTTTTTTTATTAATATTATCGAACTAGTTCAATGATATTTAGAAACTGACAATTAAAATTTAATATTATCTGTTTTTGTAGGCGATGCCCCGTCACTGGATGAGACCAGACATCATGACTACGCAACTAGGTCAGCAGTGCGGGAAAGGCACGAAACAGGAGTAGAGCACGATGATTTTGATGATGTAATTAAGAGCTTTAGAAATAGGAAGAAGAAAAAGAAAATTTGATAATGTAAAATATTGTATTATTATAAGACAAACATTACCATACTTGAAACATTTTTTGCGTTATATAAAAAACTCATTTATCATACTGTTTTTATGCCAAGCACTAATTTCAATGTTTCCTTGCGTATTTTTTGTTGCATTGTCTTTTTATTAGTTATTGAATATTTTTTTTATGCTCATGAAAGTAAAAAATGAAATATAGATTGGGTATTGGGGAATTGAGAGTGATGTGAGGGGGGGGGGGCATAATAGCTTCCACCTTTACGTGGTTGGCCCTACTTAGTAGAGAATAATTTATTGGAGTGATTTAATCTTGGAGCAAACCTTCCTCGATCCAACATAGAAACAAAAAAGTCGTTGTTGACTTAGTTTCTAGTTTTTCAGATCGTGGGAGGCTTGTTCCAAGTTCATGCGACTCCAATAAATTGTTCTTGAAATGAAGAGGAGTTTATTCAGGTATGTTTTGAAATTTTCAACATATTTTCTAACATTATCATAAGAATCCATCTTAGAGTAAAAAATACTACATCAATTACTTGTATTTACTGTATAGATAATTATGGATTTTGATTGACTTGGAAGTGCATGTACAAATCCTCTTGCATCATGAGCAATACAACTGATCAACTAGGGTCATGTCTAGGATATTTTTGCTTGTGCGCTTGACCAGGTTCGTAATGTCACATTTTGTAAGTTCCTTTATAGTTCATAATTCAATATTAATCTTGTTCATGATTATTATCTAGGTTTTTTGTATGTGTTTTTTCATCTATTTGATTGTAAGCAACTCTGCATGTTTCCTGTTGTTCACTATGATTTCTCCATTTACCACTCCTAGGATGAATCTGACTTTATTGTTACATAGGTTACTTTATTTTTACTATTATTTCTCCATTTACAATTTCATAGGTTAAATCATGTAAAGTTCTCAATCTCAGGTTGGTGATGAGCTTTAGTTCTCTAGATTTGGGGCTTTTCTGATATTTTCTCCCTCATGTCATTCCTGCATCACCTCATTGTTTGAGCATGCCAATTGTCTACCACTTGTACCAATTGGCACATGTCAATCTCTGAGTGGTGTGACATGTCACCTATTTTCAACCCACTTGACCACCTGAAAAACTCAAATCCACACACCATGTGTCTTTATCATGGAGTGCCACATGTCCTATATATTTTAGATGCTAACATCATGCTTCTAATGTGTTATGTCAACCAATAACAGTGGTACATGTGGCCTTATGCCATGTCACCAGTCTGGAAGAGAGATTTGAGCCTTTTCTTTTCATGATTTTTCTATTATAATTTTTTTCATCACGATGGGAAATCCATTTTGCAATAGATGGGGATTTTCCCATTTCCCTGGAGTCATCTCCTAGGACACCCTTCAAGCCATCATCCAAGAGGAAATCTGCAACTCTCTGTTGTTGCCCTCTTGCCCTTGAATTATGCGCTTCTAGAAGACCAGTTAGGGAACTCTTCTAGCCCTTATCCCATTGCTTCATCATTGTATCAACTTCTCCTACAGGGTACTTCTATTTTTTGTCCACTTAAAGGAAGAAAACACTACCCTAGGGTGAGGTTGCTCCTCAACTATCCCGACCGCACTTATGGACCAACCAGCAATATGAACGTTTCCCTTACTTATGGAGACACCCCCGATGCTACTGCACATTCAATTCCAGGAGCTACTTGCTAAGGAACACTCCTAGACTATGCCTAACGACCCTCCAAACAATCCCTCTAACTATTGTTGTATAAACCTCCCTTTTTGGTCTTTTAGACAAAGGTGACCCTCACACCATCAAGCACATAATGCTATCACAAGACTCAAACCCAATCCTACATTTGTTCTCCACAAACTTCTCTTCCAATTCCTTAAAATGTGATTTGTATTTTTTGAAGAACTCGGCCCTGGTTAGGGCACCTATCCCTGCTCAAATCCACCCTTCCTCCCACCTGTAAGCCTTCTTCTTTATGTGTTCTTGTTGGAGACAGTTCTGGCCTTATTGTGGCTTGTAAGTACCTCTAATGGCCTTGCTACAGGATAGTAGCGCATTTATATTTGTAAATGAAAATGAGTAGACATAACATGGACCTAACTTTCCCCAAGGAATAAGGTTTATACTTGGACTTCTCCTCCTAGCCATGATAGTCCATGGTGAGTAGAATGGAATGGTTAGAGATGCTTTTCTGTTGCCCAACAATTTGGGACCTTGCCTAGTCTTGAAATTTCAATGACATTGGGGCTATGACAGCCTCCTACTCTGCCTCTTGGCCCTTGGTACTGATGCATACAATAAAAGTGATCATATAAACTAACCAAGCACTCTACAACCATATTTACAATCTCTTTTGTTCTTGGGAAAAATATACCTCTAGCAGAAAATAAATTATTTATAAGGCTAATTTTTGGTCCTCGAAACATTGTATCATTGAATATGAATGTACTGTCTACCACCTTATCCAATGGCTGGAGTTGCAAAACTCAAGCTATGAATTTTTGTAATTAACAATGGGCTTGGCAGAGTAACCAAGGAAAGAGAGATGATCTCAAGCTAATCAATTGGAATTGTATTCCATAAAGGGCCTACGAAAATTCTTTACCATACAAAAAGTAAAATCAGAATGGGTTGTGGTTCATAGGCCCTATTGGAGGTCGTTCCTGAAGGTTATAATACTAAAAGGATGATAGGGAATTCCTTCAAAATTCTTTTGTTTACAACTGTTTTATATTTGTGAATATATACAAGGGTTGATGTTGAACTGGGTTGTAACTTGTGAACCAATGAGAAGAGGCCACCAAATCTAAACTTTCAAGTAAGGAGAGAACTCTGTAATATGCGAGAAACAAGTTTGTAGAATGTACTCTAAGATAGTGTGTGGGGGCAACTGAGGGTGATACAAAACAAACGATGGAGGAGGTTTACAAGAATCCTTTAAAATTTTTTACCGAACCTTGGATTGCAATCGTAGAACATAATGATGTTGTTGGATAAAAGTGAAATAATGTTTTTAAGCTTTAGCATCAACCTGTACTTGATGTTATCTTTATGAAATAGGTAAGTGTTGTTTAATGCATCATATTAGGCCTTTCAATCATATTGGTAAGGTTGGCCAAGCATCATACCCCAACAACTCATATTGGTGACATCACGAGTGGCGGATTTTTCCATAAATTTATCACTAAAAGTAATTGAGACAATGCATTTGTGAGTGATCTGAGAAGAGGAACTGTACATCCAAGTGCATGAGGATGAGGATGAAGATCTGCTATAATGTCAGTGTATTGATGATAGATTTGACAATCAAATTCTCTTGTGAGCCATTGTTGAAGATGAAAATAGTGGAGAAATCATGGCAAAGATGTGCACATATGATAGACACAATATCTTGAGCCTTCTAGGTAGTTTTTAAATTTAGACAGACATGGTATGTTCTTATGCCTAATGCAGTTTTACTTAAACCTTTCTTATAGGCCCGTTGGATGAGAGCAGGAGAGAAAAATAAGGGGCTTCAAGAGATACAATAAAAAAAAATAGGAAACCTAAAAGAGAAAAATGGCAGAGGAACCGAATGGCAGTGATTTAGCAGCTATAAACCAAAATGCTATAGAAAATTGACTCTCATAACATAGGCCAAGAAGAATTTGGTGATCATATTCCTGCCTCCCACTGGTAGGGTAATCTTGAGACTGTGCTGCCTAACTAGCCTAGTTTTCTGTTTTATGGTTGTTGATATCTTGAATTCTATCTTGTAAATCTGGTACAGAACATTTCAATTGGTGACACAACATTTGTATAAATATTTTGTAGTATTCTCTAGATAATTTGGTTTTGGTATGGAACCTTCTTCCCAATGGGATACACATGCAAATGAATCTCAACCCTCTCCTTGAATATTTGTAAATTGATTAAGTATATCCTATTGTTTCAGAGGCCAGAATAGAAGATTCATTTTTAGTTTTTGGGACAGATGTAATGGTTGGGTGCTGGAAACTCTACTATGATTGATAGTCCTAGTATTTTTTTGGAGTTGTTGATTTGTTGAATGCTATGTGGTAAATCTCATGCAAATTTTTAAACATGTCGATGAGTTACATTCCATTTGTGTAACTATTTCCTGGCAGTTTCAACATTCTGCATAGTTTGGCTTTGATGTGGAATCTTCTTCGTAGTGGGACAAGCATTTAACTTAATCTCATCTCTTTCCTTTAATATTTTCCATCACTTGAGTGTTTGATATCATTTCAGGGGCTGGAATATGAGATGCACTTTTAGCTTCTGGGCATAGGTGTAATTTGTTAGGGGATTTATTCTCAAATTGTGACGGAGTGAGGCATAGTAAGGCCTGACGGATATGACGAGTAACCAATTGGTGGTGGTCCAGAGGCTGGTACTTGTGGCCCTAGCCTGTGATATGAGTTCAGGCTTGGATAGTCTGTTTCATAAGCTTTCTACATCTGTGGAATTGACTGCATTTGTGGAGATACTACAGGTTGTGATGATAGCTTCTCCTTTTGGCCATCAACTGCAAGTTTCACAGTAATAGTCCTTCCATCCTTGTTCTTCCTTCCAGTTCTTATTAGGCATCTTTGTTCTTTCCATAACTTTTAAGATCTGGAATGACCAATTCAAATCTTCAATCCATTTTTTTTAAATCCATGCTTTCACTTGCTATAAATACACTTCCATAATGGAATCCAAGTGGGTAGAAATATCAAGGGACTAAAAGTGGAGGGTAGAATCTCGTTAGTCCAAGCTTAGATCCTTATATATAGGACAGTGGAGCGGTGGTTGTTCTTTCTGTTTAACTTTATATTGGTTATGTAGTTTGCCCGATTGTTGTTCCATTGAGGTTTGGATGTGACTAGTCAGCTCAAGCTAGGACCCTTCTGTTTCAATCCACTACTAATTCCAGAGAAATAGGATTTTACATTGTAAATTCACTACTTTCCATGGGGGTTAGAGTTTTTCATTGAGGTTATTTGAGTTATGATATTGATGACGTTCCTTTTTAAACATACAACTTTGGTTGAGTTTGGTTCTTGTTGAACATGCCTTTTTTAGATTACACTACCTGTAAAGGCTAATTTGTTAAATTTGGGGTTTTTCTAGTGTAATATGGGCATTACATAAATGTGTGCGAGTTTTCTATACCTCTCAAAAATGAATTCTTTAATGTCCCAAATCTGCAAATGAATGCCCTTCCATGTCTTAGGACTAATACTTCGATATGTCTCTTTGCTTGATATGGCAACCTTCAATCTCAAAATGAATCATCTCATTTTTATTTGTGTGTATGGACTGTCATATGGACAGGGGTTTTCTTCTGTCATATTTTTATAGTGTTCTTTCATATTTATGCCCATGTCATGTTCCTGCAATGCGAAATGCTTGTTTTTCATTCCTATTTTCTTTTAGTTATTATAAATTGTATTTGCTCTGGTCTGATACACATTTCTAATTCTTGCAGAAAATGCACTGTTTGGAGAAAAGGAGTGGTATTTCTTCACTCCTAGGGATAGGAAGTGTCCAAATGGTTCTTGCCCCAACAGGGCTGCTAGCTCAGGATACTGGAAAGCCACAGGTGCAGATAAACCCATCACTGTTAAGGGCAACAACATGTGTGTTGGAATTAAGAAGGCTCTGGTTTTCTATGTCAGAAAAGCACCTAAAGGAAAAAAGACTAATTGGATTATGCATGAATGCCACCTTGCTGATGTCAATAGATCTGCAAAGAAGAAGGGCAGTTTAAGGGTAAGAAAATGTTCTTGTGTATTGTCTTCTGTGCATATCCCTGTGTGTCAATAGATAGTGTAGGTGTTGCTTGGTTTAAAACACCTGTTAGGTTGGATGCCATTGTGGCTTAGTTGTGATAGGACCCAAGTCAGCTAGACTCGTCACTCTAGGGAATAAATCTATTTGGGAAACAGGGGTTTATCATTTAAGTTATAAAATCAAGGGTTTTCTCACGATTATATCACGATGAATTGATGCTACAGTGATATCATAATAAGACTATGGATATTCGTTTGATAAACATATTATTGATAAATATGATTATGCCCAACCATATTATTGAAGAGCTTCAAGGGCTTTCCTCATTTGATGACAAATACACTTCAAAAATTTATACATTCATCATTTGTATACATGAGTTTAGATCATAAATATAGCATCATATAGCATTCAATTCTTTGTAATCATAATAACAGAGCTTAAGGATTAGAGGAATCTTAGTGATGCATTGAAATTCTTGGAATATATATACAATAAAATTCTTACCCCTTTTCGCTGATACGTATTTCTTGCATAGGTTTTGATTTCAATGCAACAACATAGTTAGATCAATTGCTTGCTTTCTGAACATAGAACCAATTTGATGGTTTCTTCATATAAGTTGACTCAACATTTTCTTTGGATTTATCTATAAATTCGATTGATTTGTCTATGATAGTTTAGATGTTGGAAAGAGGCTACATTTCTTCCTAATGCCCAAATAAAGTGCATTAGTTTCTCATATGGATGTTTGGTCCTGAATGTCACCAGACTGTCCGCCCCTGGCAGCTACATTTGTCACTTTCTCCTATGCAAAATGGGTTGATTCTTCACCAATAACATAATCCTCTGAGTTTAATTTAGGAAATGAACTTGAGGATTTCCCTATAGCCTCCACCTGTTCATCTCTTTTATCCTTCTCTTTGATTCCATTAGCTGACTCAATTGGTACCGACCTTGTTTTAGTTTTGGAAGTCTTTGTAAATTTTGGATATGCATAATATATACAAGTTTTACCATCATTTGAAATACACCGGTCCAATTTTAAAATGTTTGGCATTGCAAGCAAAAAAAGTGAGAATTTTTTGTACCCAAAAAAATCTTTGTCAACTTCAACGACAATTCTTACAATTTCTCACTGCAGTTCTGCAATGTTGATACCCTTTGGATATGAATACAAGATATTTTCTATCTGTGCCATCACTGTTTTAGGAATTTGACGATGCCTACAAACTGATTCTTGATTAGATTTTGTTCCAAATCCTTCAGAACGTCAAGGTACTATATTAATATTGGCTTCAAACTCTATATCTCGAAAGGCATCTCCAACAGGGTAAATAGGTTCATCGTACCACGAACCTGGAATACTGCTAATTAAGTATTTACCGCAAATTAAGTAGCAAGCAATCATTATTAAATATTTATTTTTTTTAAATATTTTTTCCATTTCGTCAGAATAGCGATGCTTTAAAGCGTCAGAATAGCGACGATTATTTTTTTTAAATATTTTCAATCGTTCGTCGGAATAGTGACGCTCCATAGCCATCGGAAGAGCGACGCTTTAAAGCGTCAGGATACATAACGTCGCACTTTCGACGGTGATTTGAAAAATTGATTAACGTCGGATGACCGACACTCTAAACGTCAGAAGCAATAAGCGTCGAAATAATGACGATTAATTTTTTTAAATATTTTTAATCGTTCGTCGGAATAGCGACGCTCCATATCCGTCGGAAGAGCGACGCTTTAAAGCATCGAGATACATAACATCGCACTTTCGACGGTGGTTTGAAAAATTGATTAGCGTCGGAAGACCGACAGTTTATTAATGTCGGAAGACCGACCGTTGTGGTTCGTCGGAAGACCAACGCATATAAATCATCGGAGTAGCGACAATTCGGTTAACATCGGAAGAGCGACAGACATCTGGAAACATTGGAAAAAGTGTTGCAATTCCAACGTTTTATTGAAGTGTCAGAATTGCGACGTAATGGCTAACCACGTTTTTCCTCACCTCAAACTTTCGCTCTTGCGACGCCTATGTATCGGAATAGTGATGAATTGACCATCGGAAATTGGGCCGAAATGTGCTAGTGCCTATATCCAAAGATGACAATCTTTGATTTTCTGCCACTCGTTATTCATAAGAATTAAAAAAAAATATCTATATTTCCAAAACCATCATAATAAGGAAGGGTACATACCTCAGATGTCATACACTTAACTAATTTTTTCATTATTTCACAACACTTTGTAGACACTTCATGCAACCAGTTCTTCTAATTTTCCAATTCTTCTTCTGAATCTGATGTGCAAGAGTTATCGTGATCCCAATTCAACTTTCCATTTGTAGTAGGATTAATATAATATTCTTCGTTATTTAGCAATTGATAGATGTTATCTATGTGAGCAGTGTTGTATTCCTATTTGATTGCCTCTGTATATCTTACTCCTTTTTATGGATCTAAAGGAACAATCACCCTCATATTGTTTCCTTAAAATAAAAATTTTCTCTTCTTCAGATTGATAATGGCCATATTTTCGATTGCCCAATAAATTCGATGAAAATAAGGATACAAATTACTATCATCAACAATTTCTATTACCTCAAAATCAGCGATAGTGTGCACTCTATTAATATATGTTTTAACACACAATAGTCTTCCCATAGGAAAGATCTTTTGTTGATTTGCAAATCTTAATTGAACGAATTGCCATTGAAACTTTGGCTTACCCACTAATTCCCATGTCTGCTTTTTGAAGACATTAACATCGCATCCAAAATCTAAAATAAATTTATCCATTTCATATTATCCTATCTACGCTCTAAGTCTTATTTCTTTGCAAGTTCTCTTCCATCGATGTACATTATTAACTACACACATCTCACTCTACCGTGTTTCTTTTGATGCGCAGGAATCTATCAATTCTTCAATCCATTATATGGCCTTTTGATCTCTTAAAAACTTCATACAAGTCTACAGAAAAGATCTAAAAATACTTGCTTGATTTGTTGAATTCTATGTCAGAGGTCAATTATGCGTCGTTGCTTGGTTTTGTGTCGGAACTACTGACATGTCACACTTACTAGGCCCTAGATGTGTAGTAGAAGTCAAATCTCCTACATCCGTAAAACTTCGCTTCGCTTCCATTAATACTTTCTTTTCTTTGTGAACATAAAAAATAGGAACTTTATCCGAAGTCTTTCTAACTTTCTTAGTTTAGTCTATTGACTCTGAATCTACTACATACCTACATTAGTGTCTCCTATAGGCAAAAATTCCAACTTCATCATGATTTCTAGGGCTTCATCCTAAGTTTCTATATTTTGTTGCGTTAATGGCAACCTGTTATGTGGTAGCAACACAACTATAAAAAATTATTTATGTTGTTGTGGAGGTATGTTATAGCTTACTTCGTCCAATAACACCTTAAATATTTGATCAGACTCCCACATAGACTAAATAGTTTTCTTCTTGATCTCCTTCAACTCAGTAATGCATTGTGATTTATACTTTGACTTCTTGAACACCTCAATCAAATGCTTTCTTCATATTTGCAAATGTACCATTATGATTAGTGAAATACTTCATATACCAGGTTAGTTCTATGTCTTGCAGTGTCGTAATGATATGTGACTTCTTTATATCTTCCTCATCAACTTGCATTATTGTTCATACAACTTTAGCTAGAAACCAAAACTATTATGGATCCTCTGATATAGTTCCTTTGAAAACATTTGTCTTAATATCATCAGCCATATGACTTTTTAGAGGGAGGGGGGACTAGAGAGGGGTAGAGGGAGGGGGAGGGGGAGGAGAGGTAGGGAGGTTAGGGGGATTGGGGGGAGGGGAAATCCTAGGAATACCCTAGCTCCTACTTTACTCTCACTTTGGTGAACTTTCAGGCTCCAAGGGGTTATACTGCGGAGTTACCTAGGGGCTCTCTGGGTAGTTTTCTTATTTTTCACCTTTATATTCACTCAAAAGAGCGCTATAATGAGTCTCTATGAAGGTATTCGGGTCTTTTTCATGATATATTTTTTGTTATGTACTCTATACCATTTTCCACTTTGCTTTGTACCTATTTCTTGCTCATTTTGGCTTCTTCCTTCAAGCATATATAAACTAGCAATCTAATTACATCAATAAAACTCCTATTTCACTCAGGATCATCTTAATCTATAGTTTCAAATATTTCAAGTACTTACCATGTGAGCCTTTGAAGAATATTGGCTCTCTTCGCTATAGGACAAAATCGAATCTACTGCGAAGTCAGTAATGAGACCTCCCAATATGTTATCAACACAAAAGTTGACAACCCTTGAAATCTTGTTGTTAGTTCTCTTAAGTCGTTGTATTAGCTTAAGAGTCCACGCTATAGTTTCTTCATTCTTAAAGAAATCCTTCCTTTAAATAAACCTCGATACCTACTCCTATAATTAACTAGGAAATGATCTGAAGAAAATTTCATACTACTCTGTGAAATGAAACCTCTACAACCAAGCCTCAGATGTCAAACGAGGCTTTCTGTTCTCTTGATCTGAAAATCCTCACTCCTTATGTACTATCCAATCTTGAATTTCCTTCTTTGATGGGTGCCACATCCACATATCCCTCAAATAGATACTGGTCCCGATAACATAACCATTTCTTGGTTCATTTGGGCTTGAGTCAGGTTCGATCTATACTGTGCACTAACAAAACCCTTGATCACTAGCCCTTTTGCAATGAACTAAAAGCAGATTACAGTCTCACCCGAAGTGACTATGGGTGGTTTCATAACCAGGTTTCTCCAACCTTGAGGGACTCCATGATGTGGTATTCTTATGTTTTATACTTGAAAACTTCACAAGTTACTTTTCCTCATTTAGAAATATATCATATACTTCACAAACTAACACTGCACTATCATAACATGTAACTGTATTAAAACTACTTCAATAAAAGATACTAAGAAAATAGGTACATAAAATAAGTACTATCTCTTATGGCATGTCACATACGAGACATAAAGTCCCGCAAAAAGTCCCTGTAGATATCGACAAACATCAGATCCACACTAATATCTCATGGCCGCATAGATCGAGCTCCCTGCCAAACCAAAACTCTACCCAATCTATCACAGTCGTCCATTCAAAATCACATAGCATTACTTTTCCCCTGGACACCCATACCTCCGTGAGGATATGCCTCACCCTCTTGGGCCTCACCCGTCCCTTCATCTCCTATGACATCAAGTGGGAGAGGAGGGATGTCCCTAAAAAATGTTCTGATACATATAAAACATACAGTACAAATAAATAATTAGAAAATTTCAATAAACAATTTAATAAAGCAATTTAAATAACATGCTAGAATAAATTTTATTGTAATTCATTAAAACAAGAAAATGAAACTAGATTAATTTAAATAAAACACTAATATTACCTCTACCATTTGGAGGCTTAGCCACTATGAAGAATATATTGGGACACACTCTCTAATAAATCCCTGCGTATGAATACCCCAACATGACACACGCATGGTAATCCATAATAGCTAGTAGTTCCATTGGCTTGTTCAAAATCCTGGCTAGAAACTATGGCATACCCCTCTTGGGCATCATCTACCCCCACATGTGCATCCAACCGTCAGTTTTCATCCTAGGAGGGTGACAATCAAATGTAGGACTCATCTGGGGAAACCTATCAAAAAATAAATAAAAAAGATCGGAAAAAAAAATGGCTCCCTCCACTGAATAAAAAATGAATGACATCTATCTAAACTCATGTAAAACAGCCGCAAGAAAATGGAAAACCATCGAATGCAACATGACAATTGAATCAAAGAATCAAGATAATACAAAAGAGGTAAACTAATGCGTTGCCCATAACCACAAGAATGTTCAATGGTGTTGACTAATAATAAGAGGCACCTAGCCTCCTCTGTAGTAAAAGAAAAAATCCATAGTTATCCACCATGGACCTCAAAATATGATGGACACAATCCATGAGGCTTGGCATATATCTCAGTGTATGTAAGATGAATCTCAATTGCAACACCATGGAGGACAAGAGGGTACTGAGAAACGTCCTCCCCTCTCATTTATAGGAAAGTGATAAAGTATATGTCCTCCTTAGCGGGCCTATACCACAACTCATGACCAACCCAAAAATCTTGTTATTGGACATTTTGTCAGCGTTTCAAATGCATCAATAAGACCATGTGCGTGTTCATGGATATACACTCTTTATAGTACTTGAGGAGTCCCACATTACTTAAGAGCGGTTGGGTAACTAGAGTAAGAGGGAGAGGGTATATTTCCATCTCCCTATCTCTCCCTTGCCATCATTAGACTATATTGTATGGGTCCACTTGCTGCTCCGACTCCCTCTACTCACATCTCTCCTACATGATTAACATATAAAATACATCAGCCTCATACACAAAATACATTTTTTTTAATTAAATGAAAGATGCATTTATAACTATAGAAGCATAACTTTCAATTTAAAAAGAAATAAAAAAATTACCAGTGCGCTTAAAATAAAGTCATGCAGCAACTCTAGTTCACTTTCAACTATAACTGCACCAGTAACAATGCGCACATAACTATGACACACCACGGGTGTTTCAGAAATTTAAGTTTTCATAGCGGTTCAACATACTTGTGCGCGAGTGTGCACGTATAACCTGTTGGTGCCGGTATAGTACATTCAGGTTATCGAACACACCAAGCTATAGGAACATTTTTAAATATTTATTTATGTTGTGTTTCGTAAATATAGACATGGTAGGAGTGACACACCGACACACAATCTATCACGTCTTTCCCAGTGTGTTTATATTTATAAAATGCACCGCCACAATGATGGGGTGTTATATTCACGTATCAAAACATGGTGCACCCTATTGATTTACAGTGCGCATCGCTCCGAGTGCGAGTCGAACATATCGAATGCACCGCGTGTTGATTTTTTTTTTTTTACAAAAACAATGAGAAATTCAACTTAATTTGCAAATATAATCTGCTAAAAATTCAAATTAAAAGGAAACATAGAGATTACCTAGACATTTGGTCATTGAGGAGGCATTGTGGACACTTAATGGAGAAGAAAAATCACACTATATGAAAAAATTGGAAACTCAAACCGTGAGCACAATACTGAAAGGTGGTGAGCGAGAGAAGCACAAAAATTAGGGTGCTTTCACGTGGAAAGTGTGGAACCAGTGCTTGAGTTGTCTCCCACACCGAAGATGGAAAACATGAAAATTACGTCTGAGGGATTTTTTTCATTTAACCCTCGTCTGATGCATTTCACGAAGCACACTCGGGCGGACTATATCCAAAAAAACTATTTTTTTTTAAAATTTAAAAGTATCACAGTGCTTTATTGAGACACCCCAAGGCTTTACGTTATTGGTAACAAACTCGTGGTGTGGTTTTACAATAGCACCAATCTTTTTTTAGAACTAAGAAACCCTTTATCACTACACTATGCCAAGAGGCGTTGTTAATGTTTAGTGCACGAAGATGTCATTGCTGAATAGGACCTATATGTTTCAATATATGAATGAGTCTAATTCTAGTGAATATTCAATCACCACTGATTTTGGGTATTTAGCGCGTTGTGCTTTTTTATTTTTCAAAAATGAAAATTCTACAGTGCACCATGTTATATGCAGGTCTAGTGCATGTATGGATAATAAAGCATTGGTGCGCTTACATAACTTAGATGCATCGTCGAAAAAACATCTGCTAAAACATCCGCATGTTCAACTTCGCTACTGACCTCCTCTACAAACGATTTTTTGGGCTATTTTTATAGGGGCCTTTACTAAAATCTCCACTAGAAAGTCTTTTCCTTGTAGTGTCCAAGGTTTTCACCTGCAAAATATTAAGCAAATGATTCTTTGATTTTCCCCGAGATTTTATTCCAAGATGATTCAATGACCTATGTGGCACCTTTTTTTATCATAAGGCTCTCCTCCCATTCCTCCATGATGTGCCTCATGTCCCCACTTTACACATCACGCTCGAAGGAATCTAACTCAGAAGTTTTTAAGGATCTATAACTCATTTTTGTTGGGGAATTTCCTCTAGGAAGGAGATATACATGTTAACTCATGAAGAATTTCATGTCACAACTTCTTGTCTCACTACATATAAATCCTATATATTTCCGTAGGAGTGCCTTTTGTTTCCGCGGGGGAGCTCTAATTTTGGGATGACATGGAATATCAGTCTCACACGGTGGCACATGACATGAGAACCACAAGAGACACTATGGCCATTTACGCTCTGCTAGGTATCGTTCCTAACACGACACAGCAATAGGTAACTAATTCAACCACTGCCAGTGTCAAATCCCGGTCTGGTCCGTTAAGTTCTGGGGCCTTTAGTTTTTAAGTCACTCCAGCTTTAGTCATAAGCCTTCTATTCAAAGGATTTCTTATGTTTCCAATGTAATCTATTTAACCATTTCGTAATCCCGAGAAGAGTAACTCTCTGCCTCCAAATGTTTTCATTGTTTCAATTCTTTAGAGAGTATCAGAGCCAAGCAGCCCTGCTAAGAGCGGGTAAAGAATGGTAGAGCTACTTAAGGAGCGTAAGGAGAAGAATGGCCAATTGGCGCGATCACAGGAGTTATAATCATACATGCTTACACGCCATACTCCGCCATACCCTGCTTATTCCAGCTTTTGAGAAAGGCACGACTGTATACACTCGGGACCGCGCCACTCCGCAAGCATAAATAATTGTTTTTGAGAAAGGCGCGACTGTTTCAATCGGGACCGCGCCACTCTGCGAGCAAAAATTGAGCAAAAATAACGCATGAAAGGTCAACGCATATATGCATGAAGCTGTGGAGCGTATGCGTTAAGCTAAGAGCAAATGAGTTAAGGTGATTTTTTTGTTAAGCGTGAAGGTATAAAGGAGTTTAATATTCAAACGATTTAGTTTGAAAAAGGCTCATACGTTAATTGAATAGAGCTCCTTTAGAAATGCTTTTTGAAGTGTAGATTTTAAAAGAAGGGAAAGGCATAAAAACGTGTGGTGATAGTGAGTTTAAAAAGGTAAAGCCTTTTTTATAAAGAGTGTTTTTATTTAAGCATTTGGTGAAAGTGAAGTTTTTTTAAGGAAGAATTTTTTTTAAGAAGCATCTTAAAAGAAAGGGGTTTTCATGGAAAACTTTTTTGAAAAGTTAACAAGGAAGAAGTCTATTCTTAAATGGGATTTTTAATTCTTTTCTGGTGAATTTTTTAAAAGAGCATCTCTGAAAGGATTTTAAAGCATGTGCTGAAGAATTTTTAAAATAATTTTTTTAAAAAAAACTTAAAGCTATGATGTGAGATGAAAGTGAAAGTTTACAGGAAATTCTTTGAGGAAGAATTTTTAGAAGGAGAAGTGAACTTGCATAAGACTCGTTCAAGAGCAGCAAAATTTTTGGAGAAGTGAAGTTGCATAAGACTCATTCAAGAGCAGCAAATTTTTTTGAAGAAGCAAGCTATTGATGAATATGTAAACTCGTTTGTTTGTGGAAGTTTGACAACGAGGACATGGGAAAAGCCAAGAGGCTAAAGCAAAAGCAGATTATGTTCAAGATCTTTCTAGATCTGGAAATCAAGAGGCAAAAGGACGCCTATGCATTAAGATGCATAAAAGAATCAGTTGATGAAAGTATACTTCCCTTGATTTCAGAAGCCAAGACAGCCAAGGAGGCATGGGATACCCTTGAGAAATGTTTTGGTACAAGGGGGAGCATTGAAGCAAAGGGGAGCTTTGAAGATGAAGATGAAGGTGGATCTGTAGCAGCAGATCTACAGCCAGATGAAGAGTCAGAAGAAGCAGAGAAGCAGCATGAAGATGCTCGTGAACCCCACTGTGCATGGCCACAAGTGGATGAAGAGAATCCAGCAACAGAGATTGCTGACGAAGTTTTAATGATACCAGCAACAGAGCTTGCTGATGAAATGGTAAATCCAATGATTGATATGGCTGATGTAAACTTTGATAATGAAATTTTTGCTAATGATGATTGGTTGCAGATGATGCAACAAAAATATGATATCGACATGATGCTATTTGGTGAGATTACCCCACTTCAGTTAGTGGAAGACAACCTGTTTGTAGTAGCGCAGGTCAATGAAGAAGAGGCAGGAAAAAAGACAGAGACAGAGACAGAGGAAGATGCAGCAAAGGAAGCGCAACAGCAAAAAGCTCTCATTGCAGAGCAGAAAGAAGAAACAGAGAAAGAAGAAGAGACAGAAGCAAAGAAAGATGTCTGCAAAGGGAATGCAGAAACAGAGATAGACGCGGAAGCAGAAAAGGAAAAACAACTGAAGAAAGCTCTCATTACAGAGCAAAAAGACCAGAACCAATGTCGTTCTGAAAATGTTTTTTATTCTAACATTGATTTTCAGTGTGCAGGTACACAGATTAATTATGAAGAAGAGCTAAAGTTTATTGAAACATGGCTTGCAACACCATGTCTAGCTGAGATCTACACAGAAGCTGTAGATATGAATGTTGAAGACGACATGCATGACGAACATGTCAATGAAATTTCCATGCGTTGGAGTTTTGAAGAGATAAGATATTATTCTAATCCTATGTTGCAGAGGATTGATGATGAAAAGAGCACTACAGAATACAATATGTGGCAGCAGCCCACATTTCTTGAAGATGTCCAGAACATGCTTAGACAGCCTCGAAAAATAGAAGACCTGCAACAACAAATGAAGAAACAGAGTTCTCAAGAACACAGCAAAGCGAAAAATCTGAAACAATTTAGAGGCTACAGAATATGGAAAAAGAGAAGAAGAAAACTAAGTTTAATTGAAGTCATTTTTTTTAAATTGTAAACCTTGCTGAGACATAGACCAGCAGGTATCTTAATTAAATTTTTTTTAATGTGGTTGATATTAAAGGGGAGTGTTAAAGAACGTAATCTCAACCACCTGCTAGGTGTCAAATCCGTCTGTCCAAGTGTCCCAGTTTAGTTTAAGTCAGTGCAGTTTAGTCGAGTTTATCTCCAGTTATTTATTGCTGATGTTTCCAATGTAATCTATTTAATCATTTGCATCCTCGAGAAGAGCAATCGTCTGGGCTCGTTTTCATTGTTTCAATTTTTCAGATATTTGGTATTTGTTTAGGTATTTACTGTATTGTTTTAATGCTCATTTTAACTGTCACTTCCTCCCTTTGAAGGCAGTGGATTTGTGGAGTCCAGCTAAAACTCGAATCGACATGGCATTAAATCAGAAAAAAAGCTTGCGCGAAAAGGGACGACTAAGGGGATTTGTTTCCAACAGTTCCAAAAGATCCAATTCAATATAATTTGGTTATTTGTGATTCAATCACAAAATCTTCGCTAAACATAATCCATTGAGGAAATAGATTTTCAATCCCCGATCATTACGAAAAATTGGGGTTAATGCAATTTTTATTTGCCTCTAATCAATTTGTTTGTTTGATTTATTTAACACTTTGTTTGCAGATATGCTTCACGCATTAAAAATAACACCAAGAGAACCAAATCCTAAGAATCAAGGTTTCAATCAAGATGAGATGCTTCGTTGGATGTCACGTACCTTGATCTGGTTACAAAATTCTGTAAAGAGATTTTGGTTGATCTGGTTACAAAATTCCGTAAATAGATTGGCAAAATTCGTTGAGAAATCAACTATTTATACTTCTAGAAGATCGGATTGGTAGTGATAAACCAATAACGCATGCATTGAGCTGGAACGAACAAATTTAAGCATAATTTTTTTCTAAAATGGGCCTTATGTTACGAGACCAGGGGAGGAAGGGCTATCTCCAATTCTCTGTAAAGCATTATAAAAGTCCTAATTTGAGGGGAGTTGAGGGTTTCAAAATTACTGGACCGTAGAATAGATAAATCTTATTCCACTATTGTAATTAGGGAGGTGTGTTCTGCACTGTGAGGGAATAAGTATGATCCTAAAGGAATAAGAATTGCATTATTCCAAATACTTTGTCATTTTAGGATTATGACCGTGCGTTGTACCAGTATGATGGAGAACTCTTTATTTTTGTTTCATCACTGAGGGCTATTTTCTATTTTTATTATTAATAAAGAGATATCATTCAGTTTCTAATTTACTCCTCCAAAATTCTGAAATGAGCGCGTTTTTATTTCAACAAGTCTTGGCATCATTAGATCTGAGATTTCCAGGGTAAGAAGGGTTCTGGATTTTATCTCACGAAAGTTGTTAGCTGCGCACTTGGAGCTGTCTTTTATGATTCCAGCGGATATTTGGATGATAGTGGATGCCCGTTCAGCTTTAAAGTCTATTCGATGGCAAGAATTATGGAAGAATAAACATCGGTCTAAATTCCTTAGATTATCTAAAGATTCTTTGAACGTTGGG
This sequence comes from Pinus albicaulis, assembly GCA_034641835.2. Classification (NCBI taxonomy): domain Eukaryota; kingdom Viridiplantae; phylum Streptophyta; class Pinopsida; order Pinales; family Pinaceae; genus Pinus; species Pinus albicaulis. The sequence continues at coordinate 1,468,184,186 of CM076575.1, forward strand.
ATAAAAAACCCCTCTAGCAGCAGAATTAATGGTGGACAAGTTGTTGCTTTGCATTCGTTGATTCTCAATTCTGAAATATCAACTCACTCTACATGTTTGGATACCGCGTCAAGACCTGTTTCCAATGGGGGTCTTGATGGTGGACCAAAGCAGCAAAAATTTATGTTAAAAATATAGAACGTGACTGAGGAGAACGTAACAGCTACTGTGGAGACTTGTCCAACGCAGAATCCATAGGGGACGGCTACGACGCTGAATCCACCGAGAACTGCGTCTGCACAAGAAGTTCTGGGGTTACCGCGGTTGGATATAATTGACAGATTGAATTTTATTGATGGTACATGCTCTAATAAGTTGGAGCCACTCCAATTTCTAACAACAGGAGACTCTGGTTCGGATGGGTCGGCTTATGGTTCTAATTCCTCATCCAACTTGCAGGCAGGAGCGGTTCGTTAGGCATCGGCGAGCTCTGCGATATTTGTGCAAGATACTGATAACTCTCATGTAGACGCTGCTGTGATGGAGGTGAGTAGATTTACAGCGTAGGGGTTGGCTTCTTTGAAATCGGATCCGGAGGTCTCGAGGTTGATTAGGTCTGGTTCTTCAAAATCGAGGGAGGGAGACACGGTGAGAGTCGCACAGCACACAATTTCATGGAGCTCGGTCGGTAGCGTAGTAGAAGGTAATGGTTCCAGTGTTGCGGAAGGTAAGGAGTCCGGCTGTAAATTTCTCAATGAAAATACTGTTATGAAAAACTTATTGCATAATAATAAAGATAATTTTATTTGCAAGAGTAACATTTGTCATAACTTTAATATTAATATTAATGAGAATGATAATAACATTAATTTGAATAATGAGAACTTGGATAATAATATGATTGATAATGATAGTAATATTAATATTAATAATGATAGTATTAATAATGTTAATAATCATGATTCTTCAAAAAAAAATAATTAATCATATTAATTTTAATGAGAATGATAATGACAATAATTTGAATTATGAGAACTTGGATAATAATATGATTGATAATGATAGTAATATTAATCTTAATAATAATAGTATTAATAATGTTAATAATAATACTACTGATAATTATAGTAATATTAATCTTAATAATGATATTAATAATCCCAATAGCAAGATTTTGCTCTCTTTTAATAACCGTTGTTAATCTTTCCAATTTTTCTTTTAATAAACATGTTTATAATGTGTTAGAGAAAGGTCTCAATTATGCGCTTGCTCCTAGAAGAATCCCTATTCAGGACATTATTTGTGATATTGAATACGGGATCAGAGATCTTCCTGACACTACTAAAGATATTATTAGGCAAGACTGTGCCGTGGTTCTTAGAAAAGCAAAACCCCCGAAGAACAACCTTAGCAAGATGGAGTTTGAGGCTTTAAAATCTTTAAACAATAACAAAGACATTGTTGTTCTTAAGGCGGATAAGGGAGGTGCTACTGTTATTTTAAACAGGGATGATTACCGTTATAAGATGTTGGATCATCTTCTTAATAGCGGTAGTTACAAGAAATTGGAAAAGAATCCCATTAATAAAGTCTCTAAAGCAGTTGCTTTAGCTATAAAATCTAGTAGCACGGTGGGCTCCCTTAGTAAAAAGCTCATTGAAAGTAACCCCCGCACCCCTAGGATTTATGGTCTTCCTAAGATTCATAAGGATGGGGCCCCCCTTAGACCTATTGTCGACACTATAGGTGGTCCGACTTATCAACTTGCTAAATTTTTAGCGAGTAAGCTGAAACCGCTTGTAGGGCGCACCGACTCTTTTGTCAAGGACTCATCCTCTTTTATCAATGAGTTGAAAGGCATCACTTTAGGCCCAGATGACAGGTTTGTCAGTTTTGATGTGGTCTCGTTATACACTTGCATCCCAATTAAGGAGGCTATTGATGTCGTATCTCGGGTCACGGATCATGAAACTGCTCATCTTGTTGAGATTTGTCTTACCTCGACTTTCTTCAGTTTTGAGGGTGAATTCTTTGAACAAACTTGTGGTGTGGCCATGGGTTCCCCCCTATCCCCGATTGTGGCTAATCTTTTCATGGAGGACTTTGAATCTAGAGCCCTCTCCACCTCGCTTTTTCAACCTAAACTTTGGAAACGGTTTGTGGATGATACCTGTGTGGTGTGGCCGCATGGAAAAGAAAAGTTGGAACTTTTCTTTCATCATCTTAATGTTCAGTCCAATGCCATTAAGTTTACCATGGAATTCGAAGTGGATGGTAGTCTTCCCTTTCTTGATGTCCTTATTACTAGGAATGAAGAAGGCTCTTTCTTTCATCAAGTCTTTAGAAAGAAGACACATACTGAGCAGTATTTACATGCGGACTCTCATCATTTCCCAGCTCAAAAATTAGGGGTTCTCAGCACCTTAGCCACTCGTGCCCTGAGAATCGCTGACGAACACCACCTTGAAGATGAGAAATCTCACCTTTTTAAGGTTTTCCTTAAAAATGGTTATAGCAAGATTCAATGTCGTAGAGCTTTCCAAAAAGCGGAAAAAGGTCCTAGGGTTAAAATTGAGAATTATGACAGGTCTGCGGGTGTTCACCTCCCTTTTATCCAGGGAACGACTGATAAGATCGCCAGGATACTAAGGAAACATAGTGTTCCTTCAATCTTCAAGCCCCTCCGCACGATTCGGAATTCGCTCAGATCGGTTAAGGACCCAATTTGCCCTAAGGAGGGTAAGGGTGTTTACTTGATTCCGTGCTCCTGTGGGACCCCTTATATTGGTGAAACTGGTCGATCTATTAGTCAAAGAATTCATGAACATGCCGCTGACCTAAAACATAATAGATCTCGCTCCTCTGCCTTAGCAGAGCATGCTGAAAAAACTAAGCATCACATTTGCATCGAAGATGCTAAGGTCATTGCAAAGGTGGACCATTTTCACCATCGAAAGTTTAGGGAGGCCCTTGAGATTGAAAAGAGGCCTGTTAACCTGAACAGAGACGATGGATGGAGTGTAAGCAGGTGTTGGATCCCTGCCCTTCATTCGTAGCTAGTTGAGTTCTTGCTCTTTTGTTTGTCTAAGGATCGTCGTTTTCTCCCCTCTTGTCTTGTTTTGCTCTCTCCTTTCTATTATTCTTTGTTATGTAGTTTTTTTTTTTTTTTTTAATTTAATTATTTATAAATTTATGTATTTTATATATATATATATATATATATATATATATTTATTTATTTATTTATCTATTTATTAATTATTATTATTAATATTGTTATTATTATTATTATTTTATTTATGTATTTATTTTTTAGGTAATGTTTATTTATTTTTTATTTATTTTTTGTTATATATATATATATATATATATATATATATATATATATATATATATATGTTACGGCATAATCATGGTCAGCATTTGTTTATAATCTAAATTTTATTAATTAATTGCATATATAATGAAATTAATAAATTTATTAAAAAAATAAAAAAATAGATAAATAAATAAATAAATAAATAAAATAAAATATAATAAAACAATAATAATAATAATAATATATATATATATATATATATATAAATGAAAATAAAGGAATTAATTTAGTTTTAAAATTATATTAAATTTTTCATGTAATGTATAAAATTTTATTGATTTAATTTATTTATTTATTTATTTATTTTAATATATTTATTTAGGTTTTTACTGTAATGTTCATTTTATATCGATTCATATATTAATTCCTTACTAATTTTTATTCTTATATGTTAGTCTTAATTAAAAATAAATAAATAAATATATAAATATATAATAATAATAATAAAAATAAAATTGAAAAATTATGGTTTAATTTATTGATTTATTTTTCGATTTTATTTTTATTTTTATTTTATTTTTTATTTATTTTTTGGTCAAACTAGCTGGTAGTGTTATTGGTTATTTATTTTATTTTTAGTATTTAGTTTTTTATATTTTATTTCATATTTTTATATTTGTTACATTTATTTTTATATTTATATATTTTTATTTTTAAATTTTGATGACCAAACTGGCCGTTATTGTACAACGGCTATTAGGAGCATCTTTTTCTATTTGGAGCTGCTTTTTCCATTTGGAGCTTCTCTTTTATGTTATTTGATTTATTTATTTATTGATTTTTTATGGTTAAACTAGCCGTTATTGTATAATGGCTTTTTGGAACTTCTTTTTCTATTTGTAGCTTCTTTTTCTATTTGGAGTTTTTATTTCTGTTTGATTTATTTAATTATTTATTATTATTAGTGTTTATTTATTTTGAGTTTTTAGTTTTTTATATATTTTTTATATTTCTGATATTTTTAATTTTATTGATTTATTTATTTATTTATTTATTTTAATTATTTGCAAACTAGCCGTTATGGTACAACGGCTATGTAGAGCTTCTTTTTCTATTTAAGCGGCGTCCTTGATCAGATTTCGTATCTTGTCGTGATGATGAACCACACTGGCTGGTTCGAAACGCGTCGACACAAAATTCTCCATTGTGATTTTAACCGAAAGATTTGATAATTACTCCTCTTTTATTTTTAAATGAGTGTTATCATTTGTTCCAACAATATTATTTGAATTTAAATAATTTATGCTCACTTAAAAAATGATCAAGCTAACTCGAAGGGTTGATCAAAGATGGATTTGGAGTTGAAAGTTGAATTTGAGCAAGTTTTTATGTTGTTGGAGATTTAATGAATAGCACAGTGTAATATGTGTTTTTCCTCAATTTTTCGGATGCTGAATTTATCTATCATCATTCTGTGAGTAAGTCTAGTGTTCGATCTTATTAAGAGGGAAAAAATAATGATGAATCATAATCGTTGGTTCCAAATGCTTTTATATAATTTATATGATGAATCAGAAAAGTTTAGATTCTAAAAATAGAAAAAAATAATTATATATTCATTTGATTTACCTTAAAAAAATTAACAAATAATGATGTGATTAATCTGAAAGATTTTCTATCTATCTACAATAAATAAATAAATAATCTTAGTTTTTTTTTTTTTTTTTTTTTTTTTTTTAGACTAATGCTAATCACTCATGGATTTCCATCCAATGACCTTGCAGAGCCTTAACAGTGCACCCCATCACCGACTCCACTACACTACGTGGGATTTTAAAATAACAATTATTAAGATGAAAGGTAATGTGAATTGATAAAATAAAAATATTATTTTTATCTTATAGTCAATAGTAAAAAATAACTAGAAAAATAAAGAGACTAAGAAATAAAGCAAAGTAAAATTTTTCGATAAATAATTAAAATAAGTTAAGAATGAATTAAACCTTGTTGATTTAGATTATATACATGTATGCATATTTTTTTATTAATTAGATAAAATTAAGAATAAAGAGTTCTTTAAGATGATCTATTTTTTTATTAAAATTTTAATAGATAAAAGAAAAGAAAGATTCAAAACGGGACACACGGTAATAAGAGGTACTCAGGAGGGGGAGATGGTAATCAAGGCAGAGTCAAGAGTGATGACGAGTTTCTAGGATTGGCATAGCTTGTAACTATCCTCCATTTTAATATTATTACAGTTATTCTCGATTTCTAGGGCTTCTTGAATAATACAAGAGTTGTAGAATGGTACACATGCTATGATTTTTTATTAGTTGAAACAAATTAAGTTCTAGTACTTACATGAGTGTTCAACTATAGTATGCTTGAACACTCATGTAAGTACAAGCATTTTTTTTTTTCAATCAATGAAAAATCCAAGGTTCTTCATCTTTCTACAACTCTCCTAATCAAGAAAAGCCCTAATAACTTTAGTAGGGAGTATAGTGACAGTATTAGCCAATCCTGGAAACCTGTCATTCACGGTCTCACTCTTTGCTACTTTAATTACAGCCTTCCCTCTTAAGTGCTTCTTATTACCCTCTCTCCTTTCTTATTCTTTCTTTTATTTTATCTATTAATGTTTTAATATAAAAAAATTAGTGATCTTAAAGAGCTATTTATTCTTAATTTTATATAATTAATTAGATAAAATTAAGAATAAATAGCTCTTTAAAATCACTAATTTTTTTATATTAAAACATTAATAGATAAAAGAAAAGAAAGAATAAAAAAGGAGAGAGGGTAATAAGAAGCACTTAAGAGGGGGAGGCTGTAATTAAAGCAGCAAACGGTGAGACAGTGTTCCAGGATTTATATATATTAAATCAATAAAATTTAATTAATTAATAACTTATTTTAATCTTTTTATAGGAAAAATGATTTTTCTTTAATTCTTAGTCTCTTTATTTTTCTAAGTCATTTTTTTACTCTTAAGAATTAGTTGATAAAAGGGGTGAGCATAAAATTATATTTACTAAATAAAAAATTAGCCGAATTTGACCAAATCTTAATTAAATTTACTATTGTTAAGATGAATGGTAATGTGAATTAATAAATTTATTTTTATATAATAGTTAATAGTAAAAAATAACTAGAAAAATAAAGAGACTAAGAATTAAAGCAAGAATAAAAAAAAATCGATAAAGACTTTAAATAAGTTAAGAGGGAATTAAACCTGGTTGATTTAAATTATATACATGTATCTATATTTGTTATCAATTAGATAAAATTAAGAACAAAGAGTTCGATGACCAATTTTTTTTATTAAAATAGTAATCAGATAAAAGAAAAGAAAGATTCAAAAAGGGACGGAGGATAATAAGAGGCACTCGGGAGGGGGAGACGATAATCAAGGCAGGGTTAAGAGTCAATGGGTGAGACAATGGATGACAGGTTTCTAGGGTTGGCTTAGCTTATAACAATCCTCTCTTTTAAATTTATTAGGTTTATTCTCGATTTGGACGGTTTCTCGAATAATAAGAGAGTTGTAGAATGGTACACAGGCTATGATTTTTTATTAGTTGAAACAAATTAAGTTCTTGGATTTACATGAGTGTTCAACGATGGCATCCTGAACACTGATGTAAGTAAAACTACTTATTTTTTTCAATCAATAAAAAATCGTACCCTCTCCACCTTTCTACAAATATCATATTATTCGAGAAGTCATTTCTACAAATATCATATTATTCGAGAAGTCCTTGAAATCAAGATAAACCCTAATAACTTTAATACGGAGGATGGTTACACGATTAGCCAATCCTGGAAACCTGTCATCCACTGTCTCGCCCTCTGACTCTCCACGGTGATTTGATTACCGTCTGCCCGTCCTGAGTACCTCTTATTACCCTCTATCCCCTTTTGGTTCTTTCTTTTCTTTTATCTATTAATTTTTTAATAAAAAAAATTGGTGATTTAAAGAACTATTTATTCTTAATTTTATCTAATAAATAACAAATATAAATACATATATATAATCTCAATCAATAAAATTTAATTCATTCTTAACTTGTTCTAACCCTTTATTAAAAAAATGTATTCTTGCTTTAATTCTTAGTCTCTTTAATTTTATAGTCATTTTTTACTCTTAAGAATTAGTTGATAAAAGGGGTTAGCATAAAATTAAATTTACTAAATAACAATTTAGGTGAATTTGACCAAATTTTACTTAAAATAAGGACTATTAATATGAACTGTAATGTGAATTAATAAATTAAAATATTATTTTTATCTTATAGTTAATAGTGAAAAGTAACCCGGATGCGGGTGACACAACTATATCACGCAAAGACAACTCCTCCCATGCTCAGGTTGACGTCGCCCTGCACCGCCAGCTCTAACATGACGTCGAACCTCAAATCACCAATCATTTTTACCGATGCTCTGCCACACTTGGCCTCTTCCCACACTTCATATCACATGCAGACTCACTTGGACTGTCCCTCACCGCCTCTACGCTCGTGGCACATGCCTTCAAAAGGAACAAAATATCCTCATTAAACCATCTCATTGTTGCTCCAGCCAGTCCTGAGAGCCATCGTTGTTATTCCCGTCACCTTCACACTACTGCTCGAGTTTGCCTTGTGCACCACCATTTCCCTCCATGTTGCACGCTCCCTCCATTGCGCACCCCTTTGCTGTGAGACCCCTGTCGTGTGCCCTGCTGCTGCATGCCCCGCCCCCTGTGATCCATCTTGTTATGTGTCGCCTGCTGCGTGCCTCCCTGCTACAGGCCCCTCCCCCTTGCATCTCCTTGTTGTGCATCCTCTGCAGCGAGCATCCCTGGTGCATGCCCCCTTGTTGTGTACCCCTTTGTTGCACGCCCCCTGTTGTGCACCTCTACTGCGCACCCCCTATTGCACGCCCACTTCACACGCCTTGGAATCATAGCCAGCCACCCTTTCTCTCCTTGACAGCCTCTCCATGGCCCCGCGCCAATGTTAGAAGCCCACCAGGGGAACCTACAGAGGCACGTTCTCTGGGAGCTATCACCGAGGCCAAGACTAGCATCTAGAATCCATCGAAGGATCCTCATTGAGCAGTCATCAAAGGCAGGCTACTCAAATTCCTAACAACACCTAGGGAGAGAATGTCCTGACTTTGGAGAAACCTATAGGCATAACAGGCCCCAGAAAATCTACCATAGTGCACTCTAAGCTGCCAAAACCTTGAAAAACTGAGCTGCTCCCTATTCACGAGCCTGCGGAGGAGGAGACAGATGTCTAGATCATGGATTCAGATGATGTATGGACCAGAGTTTTAGATGAAAAGTACCTTTTTACTCCCATTGTCTGTGCAGCCCCTCCTAAGACTCCACGTGAGCTCACAATAGGGGAGGAAGACATTGCAAGAGAATATGGATGCCTAATTAAGGAGGAGGATCACTCGATAGAGGATGATGAAGGAACCCCATGATTGCTCTTTAGCAAGGTTCATCTATGTTTTTTCTCAACTTAGGACATACTTTAGTTGTTTTATTTTTATATGTGTTATTTAATATTTTGTAAAACTAGGCTCTATGACGCTACTAAGGCATTGGTTTCCTTCCAGGAGGCAGCCCAAAAAATATTTTATTTTTAAAACTACCAAGGCAGGGATTGGCTAAGCATTGCTTTCCATCTCTTCCCAAAGCCTCTGCAAAGCTTCTTTTATGATTTTAATATATTTTAGCATTACTTACCAAAAAAAAATAGTAAATAGTAACTATAAAAATAAAGAGACTAAGAATTAAGGAAAGAATAAAAAAATTTAGATAAAGGATTAAAATAACTTAAGAATGAATTAAACCTTGTTGATTTATATTATATAAATGTATCTTTATTTGTTATCAATTAGATAAAAATAAAAATAAAGACTTATTTAAGATGACCGATTTTTTTATTAAAAAATTAATAAATAAAAGAGAAGAAAGATTCAAAAAGGGACGGAGGGTAATAAGAGGCACTTAGGAGGGGGAGACGGTAATCAAGGTAGGGTCAAGAGTGTTGAGATTCAACAAGAATATTCGGCACCCATGCCTAGTGCATTAAGCACCTGGTTGCATTCAACACCTAGTTGCATTCAACACCCAGAATAGAGTAGGGCGCACATTGATATTTTTGGGTGCATGTCTATTTTGGTTATCCCTTAATTAAGATGGACATTAAACTGTAATATATTCTCAATGTGGACTTGAATGAGTTAAAAGAAAGTGATAAATTCAGTTAGCTAGTGGATTTCGAGTTAGAGGTTTTTCGTGAGGTATGCAGAGTGATTCTAGTATTAACAGAGTTTGAAGTGCAGTGGTGGATGAGTTGGTGCAAGTTGTAAATCATTTTACATCAGTTATGTGAGTTAAACTCATTTGTGATAGTTGTAACTAAATATACACTAGTCAGAGATCTAGTGAATTAAATATTAGTTAATTCACAATAAGTGATCTCACATGCAACTGAGGATTTACTATTATTAGTTGCATGCATGTCAGATCCAGTGGAGACCTAATTGAGTTCTAGGTGGAAGGGAAGTTGACTTTCATACTGGCTTGCACACATGTAGGAAAACACCCATTGAAGTTCCCATGATACTTGCGCAGTCAAGGTAGGAAAGACTTTGTATCTTTTAGGGATATTTACCATCATGGGTTGCGCAAGCAAGGAAACCTATCTGGAGGCTGAGAATTGGCTATGTGTTGGTCAATTTAGCATATGACAGTGTGAGACAATTAGATGAGTACTGGAGGGTTCTTGTGAAAAGAGTTTTTTATGTAATTGTTTCATGATCCATGCTTAATATACAATAGAATATAGTGGGGTTTTTAGCTGTAATATCTCCCCAGGAAATTACCTGTGTTGTGAGTGATTGATCTTTCTTCATGTTCATGTGATTAGTGATTGTGCTTTTAATTCCAAAAAATATTTGTAGAAGAGATTCAATATTTAAATTTAGTACATTGTTAGATCGGGTGAATCCAAGATATATATTCATGTTGTATAATTTATACATGGTATCAGAGCACAAGAAATTGCAGAAGTGAAGTAAGAGATTAGTTTGTGACTGGATAGAATTCAAATTTGTAGAAAGACTTTCTTGGTGCTAGAGGTGATTCAAGATCAAAATTTCTTTCAGTGGCTTGAGGTTAGAGTATGCACTCAAGGGCAGCTCGAACTACATTGCTTCAAAGGACAGGATGGAGGCAGTACCCGAAGACAATTGGTTGAAGGAATTCATTGAAAAATATGTTCCTAAACCCGATGTTGCAAATGCTACAAATCTTGATGCTTGGGAAAAGAAGTGGAAAAGGTGAGGAGGATCCTGTTGGAGGGAGTACGAGACTACATTGTCTCAAGTCTCCATGGGAAATCCATACTATATGAAATGTGGGAGGCTTTGATTGATCTATTCTAAAGAAGTATTGACCATAGGAAATTGGCGCTCAAATATAAACTCACGAAGATCAAGATGGAAAAGTGCGACACCATTCAAAAATATCTAACAAAGTTTGTCCAATGTTGGGATGAACTAGGGAGTGTTGGGAAAAAAATTGTTGATGATGATTTGGTGAGCTTGGCTCTCCTAGGACTGCCCAATATTTGACACATTTTTTAAGGCTCTGTAAATGGAAGGGAAAAATTGGTAGATTGGGAACGACTGTGGTCAGATTTGATGGAGGAGGAGTTTAGACAAAACACCAGAGATGGGTCTTCATCTAAGAAGGAGGATGAAGAGGGTTGTGCTTTGGCTGCCAAGGCAAGGAAGGGGAAGGGGAAGAAATTCCATTCTAAATCTGATTCCAAGAATGGCAAGAAGCAGGACATGTCCAAGGTGAAGTGTTTTCATTTTCACGATTATGGGAGTTTTGCTACTAACTGTCCACAAAAGAAGAAGAATAAGAAGGCTAATGGATATGTAGCTCGTGAGGCCCTTTCCTCACAATTTCAGCTTGAATTCTCATTGATCGCATGCATGGTGTCTAGTGCATTGGGATCCATGTGGTATTTGTATAGTGGCACTTCCTTTCACATGAAGGGAGATAAGGAACTTCTTAGTGACTTGGAGGAGAAATATCTCTAGATGCATATTAAAATGGGTGTCGAGGGACGGTACAGTGATGCCAGGATTGGTACCATTACCTTTTAGAGGGATTTAGGTAAACAATTTCAATTAAAATATGTAATGCATGTACGAGGTCCGAAGAAAAAATTGGTCTCATTTGAAATATTGGAGGATAGAGGCTATGACGTCATTTTTAGTGATGGAATGATTTCCTGCAACATAAGAAAATAGCTCAAGCCAAGAGGATAGGGATTTGAGTTAAGAATATCTACAAGCTGGAGGTAGATGGCTATGCAACAATGATGTGAAAGGAAGATCAAGTGGTGAGCTGGGATGAGGGTGAATTACAACAAAGGCGATTGGGCCATCTTCATCATGGAGCCTTGAAATTCATGCAACATATTTCTATTGGTCTTCCCACGGGTACACTTTCGGAGTGAGACACATTCAAGGGATGTACTATGGGAAAATATGTAAATGAAACCTTTCATGAGAAGTAAAACCGAGCTTCAGGGATCCTTGAGAGATTTCACACAGACGTGTATGGTCCTTTCTTAGTTGCTTCAATAGAAAAACAAAAGTACTATGTAGTCTTTTCTGATGGATTTTATCATAACTACTTGATCTTCTTTATGCAATACAAAGATCAAACATTCTCTAAGTTCCGTGAGTTTAAAGCACTGGTAGAAAAGGGTCAGGGAAGCAGGTGAAGGCTCTTAGGAGAAATAATGGTGGAGAATACATCTCTAACTAATTCAAGAACTTCTGCAGCAAATAAGGAATTCAAAGAGAACTCATAGTGCCTCATAACCCACGGCATAATGGGGTTGCAGAAAGGAATAACATAACTATTGTGGGTGCAACATGATGGATGTTGCACGATCAAGGCCTATCGATGCATCTATGGGCAGAAGTATGCAATACAGTGGTACATGTGAAAAATCGTTTTCCTCATAGAGTACTTTGCATGAGTGCACCTGAAGAGGCTTTCACTAGTAATAAACCTGATGTTTTACACTTTAAGATTTTGGGATAATCTGTTTACGTGCATGTGTCCAAGGACGGCAAGAAGAATTTGGAACCAACAATTGAAGTTGGGATTTTTGTGGGGTACACTGAAACACCCCATAATTATCGTGTGTATTTTCCAAACAACAAAATGAATGTTGTGCGACGGGATATAAAATCTGATGAGGATAAATCCATGCATTTGTTCCTTGAGAGGGAGATAGACTTGCATGTAGAGGAGGAGTTTCTAGTTCATGAGGATGAGTCTCAATATGTGGATCAACCACATGAGGAGGTTCATGGAGTGGAGGAAATCACTCATGCAGAGCCATCCATCAAAAATGGCAGAAGGCGCACCACAGAAGGTGATATTCTGAGACTTGAGGCTGCACAGAATGTAGGAGCCCCTACTTCATAGTGTAGACAGAGACAGTCTCCTAATCGATTTACTGGATAGATGGCTCTTATGAGAAAATTTATTGTGACTAAACCATATTCCTTTCAGGAAGAAGTGAATCGCCTACTTGGGTTGATGCAATGGTGGAGGAGTATGACTCCATTGTCAAGAAGAGTGCATGGGAAATAGTCCCAAGACCGATCGACAAATCAGTGGTTGGATGGAGATGGATCTACAAGGTAAAGCAAGCTACTGATGGGAGTGTGGATAAATACAAGGCAATATTTGTGACACGAGGATTCTCACCCAGGATCGAGGGGATAAATTATGGAGATAATTTTGCGCCTTTTGCAAGGTACTCTTCCATAAGATCCATCATTCCACTCTCAGCGGAGATGGGCTGGCACATTAATCAGATGGATGTGAAAACTGTGTTTCTCAATGGAATCATTGAGAAAGAGGTGTACATAGAGTAGCCCGAAGTTTTAAAAATCTTCAACAATCAGTCACATGTTTTCATGCTCAAAAGAACATTGTATGGGCTCAAGCAAGCACCCCATGCTTGGTACACTCGGATAGATAGTTATTTCACCGGACTAGACTTCACCAAAAGTGAAGTAGATGCAAACATGTACCATTGTGGTTGAGGTTCAGCTATTGATCATTTTTATTTATGTTGATGATCTAACATTGGTGATGAGCATCTGATACACTCATGCAATGAGGATCTTGCAAGGGAGTTCAAAATGAAGGATATGGGCCTCCTTCATTATTTCTTTGGATTGGAAATATGGCAGTGAGATGGTGAAATTTTTGTTTCTCAAGGCAAGTATGCAAAGGAGATATTGGGTAAGTTTAACATGGAGAGTTGCAAACCCATGGATACTCATCTTCCAAGAAACTAGAGGAAAAAAGATGCTACTTCTAGAGAGGTAGTGGATGCTATTGTCTATCGACAACTACTGGGTTCGCTAATGTATCTAGTGAACACAAGACTAGACATTTGCTACTCAGTTAACCAACTGAGTCAGGCTATGGTTAAGCCTACCAAGCTCCTTTGGAAGGCGGGGAAGCATGTCCTGAGATACCTGAGGGGCACATCAGAGTATCGTCTATGGTACAGATGGACGAATGGAGTGAAGTTGCATGGCTTCACAGATGTAGACTGGGCGCGGTTCATCGGATTGACAAAGCACATCAGGGATGGGATCTTTAGTGTTTGATCGATAACAGTTTCATAGTACACCAGGAAAAAATGATCTATGGTACTCAGTTTAGCGGAAGTGGAATACATGGCAGCAATTTGAGGTGCATGTGAGGACATCTTATGAGAAAGATCTTCGTTGGCATGTTTGGTTCTCATATGGATCCGACAATGATTCATTATGATAATCAGAGTTGCATTAAACTCTTGATTAATCATGTGTTTCATGATTGTTCCAAGAATATAGATATCTGGTACCATCATCCCAGTGTTTGTGTGCAAAGAAGTATCATGTTTCTTTAGTACATGCTGACGGAAGATCAAGATGCAGATATTCTGACGAAGGCGCTCACCATGAGCAAATTCGAATACCATAGAGACAGGATCAGGGTGAAGGATTATGCCTTTCTTGTTGAGAGGGAGTGTTGGGATTCAACAAGAATATCCAACACCCATGCCTAGTGCATTAAGCACCTGGTTTCATTCAGCACCTGGTTGCATTAAGCACCCAGACTAGGGTGGGGCCCATAATTCTATTTTCAGGTGCATCTATTTTTGCTATCCCTTAATTAATATGGACATTAAATTGTAATATATTCTCAATGTGGACTTGAATGAGTTAAATGAAAGTGATAAATTTATTTTTCTAGTGGATTTCGTGTTAAAGGTTGTCGGTGAGGCATGCAAAGTAATTCTAGTTGTAACAGAGTTCAAAGTGTTGTGGTGCATGAGGTGGTGCAAGTTGTAAATCCATTTAACTCAGTTAATTGATTTAAAATCAGTTGTGCTAGTTGTAACTGAATATACACTAGTGAGAGATCTAGTGAATTAAATATTAATTAATTTACAATCAGTAATCTCACATGCAACTGAGGATTTACTATTATTAGCTGCATGCATGTCACATCGAGTGGAGACCTAGTTGAGTTCTAGGTGAAAGGGAAGTTGACTATCAATTGTAGGATTATTGGCTTGCACACATGCAGGAAAATACCCATTAGAGTTCCCATGATACTTGCACAATCAAGGTAGGCAAGAATTCCTATCTTTT
The DNA here is from genome assembly GCA_034641835.2 of Pinus albicaulis. Classification (NCBI taxonomy): domain Eukaryota; kingdom Viridiplantae; phylum Streptophyta; class Pinopsida; order Pinales; family Pinaceae; genus Pinus; species Pinus albicaulis. The sequence continues at coordinate 1,468,199,241 of CM076575.1, forward strand.
AGGGATCTTTACCATCAGGGATTTCACAATAAAGGCAGGTTGTTTGGAGGCTAAGAATTGGCTATGTGTTGGTCAGTTTTGCATATGAAAGTGTGAGACAATTAGCTGAGTACTGGAGGGCTCTTGTGAGAAGATTTTTGTATGTAATTGTTTCATGATCCATGCTTAATAGAAAATATAATATAGTGGGGTTTTTAGCTAGAAGCTTTCCCTGGGAAATTATCTGTGTTTTTAATTACGCAAAATATTTGTAGAAGTGATTCATTATTTAACTTTAGTACATTGTTAGCTTGGGTGAATACAAGATATACATGCATGTTGTATAATTTATACAAGGATTTAAAGAGTGAGACGATTGATGACAGGTTTCTAGGATTGGATTAGCCTTTAAAAATCCTCCCTTTTAAAGTTATTAGTGTTCTTCTTGATTTTGAGGGCTTCTCGAATAATACGAGAGTTGTAGAATGGTATACAGGTGATGATTTTTTATTAGTTGAAACAAATCAAGTTCTCAGATTTACACGAGTGTTCAACAATGGAATCGCTGAACACTCATGTAAGTACAAACACCTATTTTTTTTCAATCACTAAAAAATCCTAGCCTCTGCACGTTTCTACAACTCTTGTATCATTTGAGAAGCCCTTGAAATCAAGAAGAACCCTATAAATTTAATAGGGAGGATGGTTACATGATTAGCCAATCCTAGAAGCCTGTCATCCACTATCTCACCCTTTGACTGTGGACCTTGCTTTGATTAATGTCTCCCACTCCCAAATGCCTCTTAATAAAACAAAATTAGTGATCTTAAAGAACTATTTATTCTTAATTTTATCTAAATAGTAACACACACACACACACACACACACACACACACACACACACATATATCAATAAAATTCAATTAATTATTAACTTCCTTTAATCCTTTATCGAAAAAAAATATATTCTTGCTTTAATTCTTAGTCTCTTTATTTTTCTAGTCATCTTTTACTCTTAACTATAAAATAAAAATAAATTTATTAATTTATTAATTCACATTCCCCCATTTATCAACGAATACTTAAATAATAATAATAATAATGATGATGATGATAATTCCTATTTCAATGAGTTCATTTCTAATCTCTCTCTATTAATTTTGTTAATTTTTAAAATTTAATTCCTATTTTAATTTTTTCTTTTTTAATTTTTCTCTACCAATTTTGTTAATTTTTCAAAATTAATCAATGATAATTAATAATTATTTTTAATTGTCAAAAGTGAAGGTGGTCAAAGATTATTTATTATTTATTTATTATTTTTTGACCATTAATACAGCAAATACATAATTCATTTTCTCCTATTAATAGGATCTCCACCACTCACTTACTCACAAGGCTCTCTTTGGTCCCTCACGGTGGATAGAGTTACCATCTAAAATGTTGGGAGAATCACACATATTACACAATTATATTCCAGAAATATCCATCAATATGAATAGTTGTGGAAGTCTGCAATCACTCAATATTTTATGTATTATACGTAATAGCTAACTAACAACTTAATATTAGATTATTTTGGTTTTATTTTTGTTCTTCTTATTGGAGTATTGTATTAGTTTTATGAGATCAATTAGTTTGAAAGAAATATTCTTTTGGAATCATATGTATGAGGAACAAGGATTTCCTAATTATTTATCATATTATTGTTTGTGCATATTCGTTCAAATAGGTGATATGTCATAAAACTATTTCCATGGCCCATTCACTTCACTTTATTCTAAGTTCAAGCTGGTATATATTTCATTATCTTGCTCTTGAGTTGGAGTATATCTCTATATTTATCAATAGAGGTAGATTTAGGATTTAATTTTGTTAATTGCATCTTGGATTAGTTTGCATATGCATTTAGTAAACATTTGTATAAGTTTCCTTTCGTAGAAGAAACCTCATTGTTGGCTTGGATGAGCCCTTATGCCAACTTAAGGGCTAATTTCTTGCAAGAATGATGCAAGGGGGTAAGTATGATGCCTCTTCTCGTTGATATGTAACTAAAAATATAAGATATCAGTATGGAGACTCAGAAATAACCGGATCCATTTAACTAGTTAGAATTTCCATCGCAAATGAAAAAATACCTAATTGGGAAATTTACCAAGTGATCTCTCCAATGTTGATAATGGTAATTTTTGGCCATTAACATCTGATATTTCTAAGAGAGAGGTACAATATTTCCATATCTACCCTCATTTTGTCTATGCCCACAATTTCCACACTTGTAGCATTCAAAATGATTTAAGAGAAGAGTGTTACACAATATTTTGTTGCATTCCTCAGTTGTTATCATAATTTTCGTCTTTTCTGTCACTCATGTCACAAACTTCAAAAAGCGACAAAATTTATATAAATTTTTTCATCCTAGATAACATGCTTGAGATATCCTTAAAGACCTAAAAAAGAAATGCCTTGAAACTTTTTTGAAAAAGTTTGTAAAAAACCTTATTTTACAAGCCCAATGTGGTTCTTCTCTTAATAACCTCGCACTCATCACCCTGTCACTAACCTGTGAACAACGCTTCCAATTTTGGAATTAAAGAGTAAATTTGCATTGTTCCTCTTCAGGCAGGTTCTCCAAAAATGGAGTTGAAGCTTTGACCTCTAAAATTCTTGATAACGATGTTTTAGTACTTGTTGGTTGAGGATATGCTTGAATACTCCAATTTTTTACCTTTGATCTTATCTCAAAATATTTCGCCATTTCAGGTAAGACCTTTCCCCCTCATTAGTAGATCCATAACCTTTCTAACTCTGCTATAAAAGAGTGCCATGCTAGTGAGTCTTGGTTGGTCATTGCTAGTTTCCATTCTTGTGCTTGATTGCGCTTAGATGTTGTCAATTTTATGAAGTACGAGAAGAGATTGAAAGGCTAGTCTTGGACTCGGATTTCAACTCCAAAGGATGCTTCAAACATCAAGGCACCAGATGTAAGCTTCCCTTTGTTCATTTAATAATACAAAGTATGATTTTCTTCCCATGATTCTATTGATATTAATTTTTTTAGCATGATACTCTTTGATTTGTCATGTTGTTTGCTTTGAGAGATATATATATGCTATGTGTATGTTAGGGTATTCTGACACATAGGAAATAGTTAAGAATAAATTAGTCTAGTGTATAGTTAGGTAAAGTGTGTTTCTTTACCATGTACATTTGTAACTTATAATCTGACAGTCACGATTTGTAGTGATCTGACATTTATCTCTCTCCTCGGTATTAACGGCACTTGATACGTGGCTTAAGACCCGATTGGGCCATGATATCTATTTAAAGAGCATGGAGGGTCATTTTTCTGGTAGCCGTTTATGAGAGAAACATATGTAACTTTTATTTTTATATTAATAAATTGTGTGAAGTGGCCGCGTTGGCTCAGGCTGTGGACTGTTTCCCTCTTTGAGGGTTTTAACCACATGATTATACTAGTGTACTTATTTGTTATCTTTTTATGAGCGGTGAATTTTGGTTCTTGATCTAAGGAACTTACCTTGTAAATTCCTACATGGTATCAGAGCTATTTTGAGGGCCGCATTTTTTGTTGATCAGAATCCAAAGCCGGTTTGACTGCATACGATTACTATTTTCTAGATCTACTATTTTTGAATATTTTTGGGCTTGGAGAACTACTCTTTTGTGTCTAGAGCGTCTATTATAGTGAGTAATGCCTTTTGTTTCGTGTGAAAAGGTTTTCTTTTTCCCAAGTTATGTCAGTTTAGATCTAGAGGTATAAAGTATCTGTTTTGCAGTTTTATTTGTTAAAATTTATGCTTATTTCTTATTTTGGTTCCCTCTGTTTATTTTGGTTTAAGGTTTTATTTATTTTTTGGATCTATACCTTCTTCTCTGTGTATTCTCTTTGCTCTACGCTGTGTGTGATCTCGGCAAATCAGAAACAGGAGGAAGGGATTTGTTTTACTACGTATGCTCTTTCCCCGCGTCTTTGTGCGATATCGTGAAATCAGAAATAGTGAAAAAATAGATAGTTGCCGGTAAGAATAACAAAAAATCTAATAATCTATCGTAAGGCTTTCATTTTTTTTTTTGCTCGGATTTTTGTGTTTTTTTGTACAGGAAAAGGCACGCACACCGAAGATTAAAAAAAAAACAAAAAACAAAAAACCCCCCTTCCTCCTTTCAAACAATTACATAATCCTTTTACTATCTCACTTGGTGAGAAGTTAGTTTATGAGAATAGAGGTCTTGGGTTCAAGTCTCTTTCTCAAGCTTATTTTGTAAAAAAGTTTTGTTAAAAGGGGCAGAATATTTTTTTTGAAAAGTCATACTTCGTCCCATTCTCGTAACTATTTGGCATCTTCAACTCGCTTTTTCAAAAATGCATAACGTCTTCATCCAGAAGCCTTTTTTCGAGCCTTTTTTTTTTGAAATGGCCTAATTTTTCAAGATCTTTCCATTGGAGTAGTTACTTTAAGCATTTCTCAGCTTCAGTTGTTTTTTTTTTAATGGAAAGTGCATGCACGATTATTCTTAACAACACCAATTATTTCCAATGGCTACCTCACATGGTAGATATACTTAGAAGTAAAGGGATTTATAGAATAGACACAGGAGTAGAAACTAAACCTTCTAATGATGATAAAGTCACTAAATGGGAAAATAAACAAGATCAAGCATGAGGGTTGATAGGAATGTCCATTGCTCAAGATCTTCGATTCCATATCCTTGACATGGACACCCCTCATGAAACCTTGGACAAGCTAAATAATGTCTTTGGAATTCAAAATCAAATCAGGGCACATCAGCTTGAAAATTAGTTTCTTACTTTGGACCCCAATAATTTCTCCTCTGTTGAAGACTTTTTGTCCAAATTCAAGACCCTTAGACTTCTTTTAGAAGGTTGTAAGGTCACAAAGGAAGATAGTAGCCTCATCTATTACATTCTTGCTAAGCTTGGCCCTGCATACTCTGTATTTGTTTCCGCCTTCCATTCAACTAGAGAAGCCACAATTTCTTCAGGAACCACCTACAAGAATCTCTCTTTTGATTCCTTTTGTGATTCTTTGATAAGAGAACATGAAAAACTCTTACACCTTGGTCTTATCACTCCTGTAAATGCTTCTAAGAAAGCCTTAGCAACCCAACAAAAATCATATCAAAAGAATCCCAAGAAGCAATATCCTAAAAAATATGGTCTGAAACCAAACAATGGTCTTAAGAAATTTCAACCACAAATTGAAAAAGCAACTCAACAAAATGATAAGGAAAATAAAAACAAAGGGCAGAAGACCGATACACATTGCAAATTTTGTAATCGTGATGGCCATATAGAGTCCAAATGTTTTGAGAAGATGGAAGCCTTAGAATTAGCAATGAAGAAGCACAACTTCAATTTGGAGCACTTTTCACCTTCATCTTGAGTAATTGCACTTTCTTCTTGTGGTTATGAAGCATTAAGATCTGGTTATGCATTAAATGTATCTTCCTCTTCTCATTCTCATGAGTGGCTCATTTATTCTAGATATTATTATCACATGGAAAAAAATAAAGGCATGTTTTCTTCTTTAAAATATTGTAACACCAAACATATTTATGTTGGTGATGATAGATCTCTTAGTGTTGTAGGATCTAGAACCATTCATCTCGATAATGGTCAGTTTAATGATGTACTATGTGTTCCTACCTTGTCATGCAATATTCTCCCTATTTATCAGATAGCTTATTCAGATGAAAGGAAAATAGTAGAATTATCACCTCATGATGTTGTAATCAAGGACCTCAAAGATCCTAAAAATATTTTAGCTACTGGAATTGCAGATGATTCCACAAGGTTGTATAAGTTTGACAACTTAGGGTCATCATGTCTACCCTCCATTTTTGTTTCTCATAATGATGAAGTGAGAAAAATTTGGCATGAGCGATTTGGTCACATAAACTATTGCTCTCTTCACTCTATATGTAAGGAAAATATGGTGACAGGTCTTCCTATGGTATCTTGTTGAGATGGTGTTTGCTCCGGATGTGTACTCGAAAAACATCAACGGGATAGTTTTGACAAACATGCCTCTTGACACGCTTCAGCCCCCTTGCATCTTGTCCATAGTGATTTATGTGGTCCACTTCTTGTCATTTCTTTCTCTGGTTGCAAGTAATTATTAACTTTTATTGATGATTTTTCTAAATGCACTTGGGTATACTTCTTAAAAATCAAGAGTGAAATTTTTAACATGTTCTTTTCCTTTAGGGCCTTTGTTAAGAAACAATCTGGACATCAAATTCTTAAGTTAAGATCAGACAATGCAGGAGAATATGTTAACAACAAATTTATCAACTTCTGCACTAAGCATGGCATTCAATTGCAACATATTGTTCCATATACTGCACAAAAAAATGGTGTAGCTAAAAGGAAGAATCACACCTTAAAATAAATGTATAATTGTATGCTTCAATCTAAAGGACTTGGTCTCAATTTTTTGGCAGAAGCCATTAATTGTGAAAAATACATAGTAAATCGCGCTCCTACTAAGGCTTTAAAGAAGATAACTCCAAAAGAATCTTGGGGCTCAATCAAACCAGATGTAAGTCACTTTCTTGTTTTTGGAAGTGATGCTTGGGCCCATATTCCAGATGTGAAACATAAAGCCTAAGAACCTAAGAGTGAAAAATGCATTTTTGTTGGATATTGTGAAGATGTCAAAGGTTATAGACTTCTTCAACCAAAATACAAAAATATAATCATTAGAAGAGATGTCAAATTTGATGAAAATATATCGGCATGTGAGCTTACTTCGGTGGGTGTGCCACCTTTGGCCTACAAACCTGATTCGACATATGTGCCACCTCTCTCTCTCTTCTATGTTTAATAGCATTCCTTCTAGTTCAGATGATGAAAATGAGGATGACAATCCTCGTCCACCTCTTGCAATTATTCATTTGACTCCATCGCTTCCAAGATGGGTTCTCTCTACTCGGGATGCAACAGGTTCTCTTACAAGTGACCCTGCCGATCGACGACGTACACCTTCTTAGTTTGAAACAACCTCTTCCTTATTGGCTCAAGTTCCAGAAAATCTTGATCTAGAAACCTTTGAAGAAGCCTCTGGTTATCCAAATTGGTATGAAGCTATGAATGAAGAGTATCATTCCTTATTGGAAAATCATAGTTGGGATCTTGTTCCTCTTTCGAAAGGAAGAAATCTTGTCATATTGAGATGGGTTTAAAAAACCAAATTTGGACCAGATGGAAAAGTGGATAGACATAAAGCTCGTCTTGTTGCTAAAGGATTTTCACAGGTTGAAGGCATTGAATATACTGAAACCTTCTCTCTTGTTAGCAAAATGAATTGTATCCACCTTTTTCTTTCCCTTGTTGCCTCCTTTAAATGGGAAGTCCATCAGATGGATGTTAAATCTGCCTTTTTACATGGAGATTTGCATGAAGAAATCTACATGGAACAACCCCCTGGCTTTATCCAAAAATACTTCAGCTTTGTTTGTTGCCTTAGGAAGTCTCTCTATGGTCTCAAAGAAGCTCCTCAAGCTTGTTATTCCAAAATGGATAGATTTCTATTAGATAATGGCTTTTCTAGATGTCATTCTAACAACACTATCTACACCAAGAAAGTGGGTAAGTCCTTCACCATACTTGTTCTTTATGTTGATGATCTTATCCTACTGGTAGTGATCCAAACCATATAAACAATGTGAATTCTAGTCTCAAAAAGAACTTTGAAGTGACAGACTTAGGACACTTGCATTATTTCCTTGGTCTTCAAGTATTGCAATCCAAGGAAGGAATTACCCTCTCTCAGTCCAAATATGCTTGTGATATTCTACACCACTTTCACATGGAAGATTGTAAGCCAGTCCCTTCTCCCTTTCAGTCTGGAATCAAGCTTTCAGTCACTTGTACTACCCCTGAAGTTCATGCTACCTTATACCATCAACTTGTTGGTAAAATTTTGTATCTAAACCATACACGTCATGACCTTTCCTTTGTTATTGGTCTTGTCACTTGGTTTATGCACCGACCTCATGAAAGTCATTGGAAAGTAGCTAAAAGAATACTTCGATATATTTGAGGTATAGTTCAGTTCGAGATTCATTACAGTTCAGGAGAATCTCCATTGTTGATTGGTTTCATTGATTTTGATTGGGCTGGTGACCCTAATGATCGAAAGTCTACTGCAGGATATGTATTAACTCTTGTTTCAGGACCTATTACTTGGTATTATAAGAAAAAAAGTCCCATCTCTCTTTCTTCAACAGAAGTAGAGTATCGTGGTGCAGTTGAAGATAGTAAGGAAGCCATGTGGCTTCGTCAGATCCTATCTGAATTTGGTGTTCATCAGCAGCATCCAACTACACTTTGGTGTGATAATCAAAGTTCCATTTAGCTATGTAAAGATCTAGTTTAGCATCAGCATATGAAACACATTGAAATCCACATACACTTCATCAGAAAGCTCATTCATGATCATGTTCTTGAAGTGCAGTAATTTCCAACCAATGATCAAGTAGCCGATATCTTTACAAAGGCTCTCACAAAAGCAAAGTTTACCTAACTTCGATCCATTCTTGTAGTTCAGGAAAGTTTTCATTAAGGGGGCATAGGCTCTAATGCCTCCTTCCTTCTCCTATTGTGTCACTTTTATGAATCCTTCAATCCTATCCCAAGTTGTTCTTAAGGGGGGATGTTAGGATATTCCAACACATAGGAAATAGTAACTTAGTCAAGTGTAGAGTTAGGTAAAGTTTGTTTCCTTACCATGTATATTTGTAACTTATAATATAACAGTCACAATTTGTAGTGATCTGAAGGTTATATCTCTCCTCGGTATTAACAACACTTGATCCGTGGCTTAAAACCCTATTGGTCCATGGTATCTATTTAAAGAACATGGAGGGTCATTTTTTTGGTAACCTTTTATGAGAGAAACATATGTAACTTTTTTTTATATTAATAAATTTCCTGAAGTGGCTGCGTTGGCTCAAGCCGTGGACTGTTTCCCTCTTTTAGGGTTTCAACCACGTGATTATACTGGTGTACTAATTTGTGACATGTTTGTGAGTGGTGACCTTTGGTTATTGATCTAAGGAGCTTACCTTGTAAATTCCAACAATGTATTCCATATTTTTTCATGTGATCTTCTTCATAGGTATTTGCACATAGAAGGAATAGAAAGGAACGAGCTTGAAAGAAAAAGTATCAATATCAACATCGAGGAAATGACTACGTAAGGAGTGAGGTAGGCTGTCTCCCTCTCTCATATTACTTCAATATTAAACTAGGGAAGATTGTATTATATGTCACGGTTGCTACTAGACCCACTTATTGGGCTAGAGGGATCTCTTCTTTCTAAAGAAGGGATTTTCCTCCAGAAAAAATTGGAGACTCCATCGGGGATTTTACACCCTTTTCATCCTATTATTGTGTTATGTCTTCATGCTTAGTTTTTCCAACCATTGAATTACTGCATGGTTGACTTGTTTTTTAGTCTTTATTATGGCTTTAAAGTGTTTTAAAGTATCAAGTCTAAAGTTTTTACTCAAATATTTATTTGTTTATCCCTCTTTTCCCTGCTCAGTGATATTTTTAATAGATATAGTCACGCTGCTAGCTCTAGATTTTGCTGGAATAGTAGTGTTGCAAGCCACTAGTGTCAACTAGTGGACCGGTTTCTCCTAGAAAATAGAGTTTGTTTGGGTCTTTTCTGGAAAATCCCTAGTGTGTCTTGATCCTTGAAATATTTGTTTTCTTTGATTACGTTATTTGTCGCTTTGAGTGTTATAATTCTCTTTGAAAAGCACAAATTAGTCTTATGATTTAAGTGGTAAATTTTTCTTTTGGTTGAGTCTTTTTCATGCAAGTCAATTAAAATATATGTTTACTGCTTCTATCGGTCAAGATATATTTATTTTGTGCTATAGTACAATAGTGAAATTTGTTCTTGTTCAAATAAATTGGGTTCTACAATTGTTTAATTTTCATTTGAAGAATCACTTTTGTTAAATGCATAAGACCACTTGCATTGAAAGGCTAGTTTTTGAAATTTTTTATTGGAAATAGATTACAAATTTTCAATAAGTGAAATAATTTTAAGTGCATTAATTTCATTAGTTTCATTTTTTCACTCAAATAAAAAACAAAAAAATGATTTAAGTTCATTTTGCTTAAAGTAGAAATAAATTTACTTTTGAATAAGTTCCATTTGGGATAGTGAAAGTGAAATTGTTTTACATTTTAGAATTTGAATTTTGAAAATTGAAGGGTGAAATCTAGTTGGGGGGGATTTTTCTTGCTGCATTTTATTTGATGCATCACTCTTTGCATCTCTTCCATTACTAGTTTAGATTTCTTTGAAAATGAATGAATAATTTTCACATTTAACTACATCCTAGGAATTTAGGTCACATTGTTTTGAGCCCAAAATGGAAACTTAATTTCATATCAACATTAAAATGATCCTCAATTAACGCAAATATCTAGAGGTATAGGCTAGAGACGTGTTCTGAGATCGTTAAGCATAGCATCTTTCCCTAACAGCATGTGTTGCATTCTGGGGGTGATCTCCCATCCCACATAAAGAATTATATACGACTATGGTCCATGTATGGTAAGTATATGTGGATTCTATCATTGAATAGTTACAAATTATAAAACACTACTATGGTATGAGCTCCAACGTACCATCACATATATTTTGGGAGACCCCACTAGGTTGCAATCCTACCATAGGTAACCAAGTCGACCGCCTTATAGATGTGATACAATGAACACAAAAATCGGGGAGATTGGTTTGTCGTACGTGTACTAATTGGTTTGACAAGGTGTATAATGTAGTTCATGGATACCTGGTAATCCCTTTTTCCTAGATTACCTCCTTTGAATTAATTTTTTCATTTCTAAAATTTATTGTCAATGTAATATCGTCTTACCCATGCAAAAATCGTTAGTATAAATTAGGTGGTTACTAATGGAAAAAATTCCTGAGTTTACCAATCAAGTAATCCCCTCAAATGGGATTATTGGTCCTTTTCCTTCTTTTGGAAATGTTGGCTTTCATTATATGAAAAACTTTTACCTCCCAGGTGATCAGATTTAGATCAAGGACCTAAGTGATAGCTCAAATTTAAAAGTGTTTGGAAGTGTGTCAAACCTAAGTGATTGGATATATCTCTTCTTCCCAATTCCGACGCCACAAACGGTTTGAAAAACTGACACCGTATGAAGAAGTTATCATCATTTGAAAAGTCCAGTAAACTGTAATTTTTGGCATTTGACCAAGGTTCACTGGTCAAGGGTATAGTCAACAAAATGAATATTCCAAGAAATATTCTTAGAATATTCCTAGAATGTTCTTGGAATATTCCTCAAAATATTCCCCAAAATATTCCTGCCAGGCCAGTCACAGTGTGAAAAGTGTCAAATGGTTATTCGTTGTAGGGTTTTGTGGGCCAATGAAAAGGTGCCACGTGGCTAACTCTGAGGCTGCCACATGGCCCTTGAGCGAGCATTTATAATTTTGGTTTAGGTCCTTGGAGTTGACCCCATGACCTCGAAGTGCGCACACACAAGGCTTAACCGTCTCTGCTACAGGTTCTTGCTTAACCCTAAGGGCACAAATAATATTTAAAGTTTGTTGATTCGATATTTGGGGGCTCAGGGGTCCAGCCCCCTCCCCATAAAGCCTTAGTACAGGACTAAGTGGCCAATAAAAACCTGCCAAAATTCTTTATATGTGATCACATATGATGTTTTGTGCCACGGTAAGTTCATCTATGCAGTCGGCGCTAACAATAGAGTTTAACTCCAGTTTAAAACCAACCAACCATGATTCAAGCCTATGGTTTCACCAATGATTTTGTAACCATGTGGTTTGGGGTGACATGTTCCCAACCACCCCAATGGTTAATTTTAATGCATGGTATTTTAGGCGTAGTTGGGAGTGTGCCCTAAATTTTGGCATTTTTCCATTTTTAACGGCAGTTCCTCCACAGTCAGTGGAGATGTTTTAGGGGTTAGAGGACAAAATTGTCTATGCTCTATCTTGAGTAGGATTCAACCATTCTTGGAGTATGAATAGTCAATTTCAAATTTATTGGAAAATTTAGACTCATTGGTGAGGGTTTCAGAGTCATCAGAGAACTTCTGAGAATGATGCTTCTTCAGAGAAGTTCAAGGGGCCATCAGTGCCACTAGGAGCCAACAACAGAATGAGGCCTAGCCAACGTAGCTAGAGGCCTTCCTTAGGAAACCAATAGTCATTTTTGGATTTTTCAGACATTATTGATATAATTGTGAGGCTTTCAGAGCTAGTAGATGACTTTTTAAGGCCAAGTTTCTTCAGAGAAGTTCGAAGGGCCATGAGGGCCACCAAGGGCCAGTAAGAGAATGCGGATTATCCAGAGCAGCTAGTATCCATTCTCAGCAAAAAAGTAGTATATTATGAATATTTTGAACCTTATAAATCTAGTGGAAGGATTTTCAGCAACTTTTGAATACTTTTGAAGGCTGATATGCTTCAGAAAACTTTTCAGTGAACCTAGAGCCGGGGGTGCCCCCAGTTGTTGGAGGCGTAACCGGAGCAGTCGAAGGCCAATTTCAATAAGTGAATATTATATTCTCACTATTTTGGAAATTATGAATCCAATGAAAGGATTTTTAGAGCCATTTGGAGATTTTTGAAGGTATATAAGCCACAGGGAAGTTTCAGGCAACCTAGGGCCAACAGTGGATGGAGACATAGATTGGGGAGCCAGAGCTCATTTTGAGCAAATGAACAATATATTTTGGATGCATGGTATATGATGGAGATATTAGGTGACGTTTAAAGCATAGAAAAGTAATTCTATGGAGTTTTTTTCCAAATAGAAGATCAGGGAAGCTTAAAGGCACCGACAGAAGAGGTGAAGTCAAAGGAAGCCTAATTCTATTTTTAGCGAGGTTTTATCCATTCCAGGGGTATGATGGTATTCTAAACCCATTGGTTCAGTTCAGATAACCATTGGAGCTGAGTTAGTAACTTGTAAAAGAAATTTTCCATCTTAATCCCAAAGAGCCAAGTAAATTTGACAAGGGCTCAAGGAGACTTAGCTCACGATATTCGGGTGAACTCCTTTATTAAATTTGTTGTTATGTGTTGATGATTATTTTATTCTCTTTATGATTTCTATACATGATTAATATCAGAAAAATAAAATGTTTTAATTCCTGACACTTAAGCATTAAAACAATTTTAAACACAGACACCTGAATCAAGAATTCAATTCTACACAGTCAAGTATAAGCTAGATCTTAATGTGTTTAACTGAGTGGAAGGTGCTTGAAAAGCATAGCAAGTTATCAATCCATTTCAGATCAAGTGGTATCAGAGCACTAGGTTTATTGCTTGAGAGAGCACTAGGTTTCTTGTTTGACTTGAAAGGTGTTTAACAGTGCAAATAAATTAACTATTTGCAAATTGATTGATGCTTACAAGTTTGAGTTTGTAGAGGTGAAGGGGAGATACTGCTAGATGAGTCTAGAAGAGGAAAAGAAGGAAGAAGGTTGAAAGAATTATCCTTACCTAAAGGACCTCAAGGAAACTCTTGAAGCACAAGAGGGAATTGTTTGGAAAAGGCTGCATGAAGAAGAGATACAAGCTATAGAAAAGAGCTTGAATCTACAGCCATATTTTTTAGAAGCTTTATCAATTGTTTTTGAAATATTTGTGAATTTTTGTTGAACTTATTTAGTTCATTGACATAATAATGAAAAATTCATCAAGTGAGGTTTCAAAATCCTCCTCATTCACAAGATTCTTCAATGAAGAGATGAAGCGAGACTTCTACATCCTGAAGGATATGGTGCAAATTCTGTATGAAGATGGAAGAGAAAGAACTAGACTTCATGAGAAATTGGTTGCTACGAAGCAAGAGAAAGAAGGATTTCCTCAAAGAATGCATGAGATGGAGATGCAGCTCCGTCATTCCCAAGAGGCCTTAACCAATAACATTCTTGAAGAAATGGTAAATCACTCAAAGCTGTCTTCAATTTCCTCTTTAAATAGATGTGTAGGTTCAATTGAAAAGCACACTAGAGGTATAGGGTCCAAGTTGATGTTAAAAATGGGAAATGAAGGCAAGGGTCTAGGAAAACATTCAGAGGGTACTATTGATCCTATTTTGGTTGAGGAAAGGCCTAAGAAGTTTGGTCTAGGCTATGTTCAATATTATGGTGAAAACTCTACAGCCATGAAGGAATTTGAGGCAACTCCAAAAATAACTTTTGTTGCAAATTCTATACCACAAACATTTTAAGTTTGTTTTCAATTTGGTTTCCATTTTTTGATGCCTATGTTGCAGCAAAATTTTTGTAGACATGCAACTTATGATGAGAAAGAGAGTTCTGACAACTATCAAGACATGAACACTAATGTTAGTCGTCAAAAGAAAGATGGAACCTCTACAAGTTCATCTGCTCAAGAAGGTAAAAAATATGGACATGAAAAACAACATTTGAGGTATAATTCTTCCCATAGTCAAGTTTATTATTTTTATATTAAGCATGGAAATTCTGCATGCATGAAAGGAAAAAAGAGTTGTTGTTCCTATTCTGGTTTGTGTAACCATGAAGTTTCAAAATGTTGGAAGAGGATGAAGGCATAGAGGAAATAGTTGAAGTGAAGGAAACTTTCTCAAAAGGTGCAAAAGACTTGCACACATTTCCAGAAGAAGGGACATTTAATTTCCCAATGTTGGACATTTCATCCAACTAAGCATCCCAAGAATTTGAAGCAAGAGGATAAAAATACTGGCGAAAATGGAACCAAATATTCCATCATTGATGTGAGAACAGATGTTTCACATAAAGAATATTTTCAGCAGCAAAAATCACCGTGGAAGTGGCTTGGTGAGAAGTGGTTTGAATTCTTAACTCAGTAAGACATACATTCATTTATACATATAAAAATTTCATTCATGTATGCATTTATGTCGAAAACTAACATTTGTTTGAGCCACCTTTGATCGATGATCAAGGACATGATGTTCAACTACCTTCTATTGAAAGTTTCTTGCAAGAATTGCTGAATGAGTTCAAGGAAGACACAATTCTTGACAGGAGGAAAAGAGCATTTAAGAAGGGAAGTGTTGACTACCTTCGAGTTGGGGTTCAGAGGCACTAATACAAGCAAGGAAAATTGTATGAAGCCTCGAAGTGAGGGTGTTGTACTCTCATCTACTGAACAGATAATCATTCTTTTGGAGTCCAATGGGGAAGAGTGATCAGATTCAGATCAAGGACCTAAGTGATAGCTCAAATTTCAAAGTGTTCGAAAGTATTTTCAACCTGAATGACTAGATAGATCTCATATTCATGATTTCGGCACTGTGAATGGTTCGAAAAAATGACACTGTATGAAGAAGTTATCGCGATTCGAAAAGTCCAGTAAACTACAATTTTTTCCATTTGACCAATGCTGACTGGTCAAGGGTACAATTAGCAAAAATAATATTCCATGGAATATTCCTCAAATATTCCTAGAATATTACTCGAATATTCCTAGAATATTGCTTGGAATATTCCCTAGAAAATTCCTTATGAGCCAGTCATAGTGTGACAAGTGTCGAATGGTTATTCATTGTAGGGTTTTGTGGGCCAATGAAAAGGTGCCACATGGTGAACCCTGAGGCCGCCATGTGGCCCTTCAACCACCATTTAAAATTTTGGTTTGGGTCCCCGGAGTCGACTTTGTGACCTAGAAGTGCACACACAAGGCTTAACCGTCTCTGCTACAGGTTCTTGCTTAACCCTAAGGGCACAAATAATATTTAAAGTTTGTTGATTCGATATTTGGGGGCTCAGGGGTCCAGCCCCCTCCCCATAAAGCCTTAGTACAGGACTAAGCACCGAAGACAAAGCTGCCCGATTGGTCTTGATATGTTGTATAGCATCAGGATGTGATGTTTTGTGCCATGGTTAGTTCATCTGCATAGTCAGCGCTAACAGCAGAGTTTAACTCCAGTTTAAAACCAATGAACTGTGTTTCAAGCCTATGGTTCTGCCAATGGCTTTGTAACCGTGTGGTTTGGGGTGACATGTGCCCAACCACCCCAACGATTAATTTTAATGTGTAGTATTTTAGGTGGAGTTTGGAGTGCACCCTAAATTTTGGAAGTTTTCCATTTTTAACTATATTTCCTCCATATTTAGTGGAGTTGTTTTAGGGGTTACTGGACAAAATTGTTTATGCTCTATATTGAGCAAGATTCAACCATTCTTGGAGTGTGAATAGTTAATTTTGACTTTCTTAGACATTAAAAACTCACTAGTGAGGGTTACAAAGCCACTAGACAACTTTTGAGTGTGATTTTGCTTCGAATAAGTTCAAGGGGCGATTAGGGCCACCAGGAGCTAGCAGTAGAATAAGGCTTAGCCAGGGAAACTAGAGGCCTTTCTCAGGAAACCAATAGTCATTTTTAGATGTTTCAAAATTTTTGGCTCTAATGGTGAGGTTTTCAGAGCTATTAGAGGACTTATGAAGGCCTAGTTTCTTCAAAGAACTTCCAAGGGCCAGGACAGCCACCAGGTGCCAGTAGGAGAATGAGGCCTATCCAGAGCAGCCAATATCCATTTGCAGCAAACTAGTAGTCTATTATAACTATTTTGAACCTTATAAATCCAATGGAAGTATTTTTAGAGGTTTTTGAATACTTTTGAAGCTGATATGCTTCAGAGAAGTTTTCAGTGAACCCAGACCCAGGGGTTTCCACCAAGTGTTAGAGGCATAACCGGAGCAGTTGGAGGCCAATTTCAGTAAGTGAATAGTATATGCTAACTATTTTGAACATTATGAATCCAATGAAAGGATTTGAAGAGCCATTTGGAGACTTCTGAAGGTAGAGAAGCCATAAGGAAGTTTAGGGAACCTGAGGGCCAATAGTGGATGGAGGCCTAAATTGGGGAGACAGAGCTCATTTTGAGCAAATGAACAATCTATTTTGGATGCATGATATATGCTGGAGATAGTAGGTGAGGTTTGCAATAACAGAAAATTAATTCTATGGATTTTGTACCAAAGAGAAGCTCGAGGAAGCTTAAGGGCATCGACAGAGGAGTTCAAGTCAAAGGAAGCCTAGTTCTATTTTTAGTGATATTTCAGCCATTCCAAGGGTATGATTGTATTCTAAACCAATTATTTCAGTTCAGATAACCATTTGAGTTTAGTTTTTAACTTGTAAAATAAATTTTCCATCCTAATCCCAAAGAGCCAAGTCAATTTGACAAGGTCTCAAGGAGATGTAGCTCACGATATTCAGATGAACTCGTTTATTAAATTTGTCATTATGTTTTGATGATTGTTTTCTACTGTTTATGGTTTTTTTACATGCTTAATATCATAAAAAGAAAAAAAAAATCATCACACTTGAGCATTAAAACAACTTTAAACAGATACACCTAAATCAAGAATTCAATTCTGCACAGTCAAGTATAAGCTATATCTTAATGTGTTTAACTGAGTGGGAGGTGCTTGAAAATCATAAAAAGTTATCCACCCATTTAATATCACCAATATTAACCATTGGTTTTCTAGTTTGGTTATTTTCAACCCCCATGGTTCCAAATGTCTAAGCTGCTACTAAAGCAAGTTTTCCTCCACCTAAACAGTGTCAATCTCATGTGGATCCTATATTTGAACCCTCGCCTTCTTCACCTTTTTCTTCACCCAGTTTTATCTTCGCCTCATGAAAGTCTGGATTCTAGTAACTAGGAAGATAGGAAGAAGAAGAATAGGACAAAGAATAAGAAGAAAAATAAGCATGTGGGAAACCAAGAAACCATTGCTACTAATGGAGCTGATGTTTAAAAATATTCCAATCGGTCCCACAAATTCAAATTACCTTGCAATTTATGCAATGGTGACCACCTTATTACAAATTATCCTATTATTCCCAATTTTTTAGGAAGTGTGGTCCACCAGCTCACATCAACCTTTGTCATCAGCCTCTGGAGATCGTGTTGGTAATAAAACCTCAACTAGTGATATGAAGGTCCATGGGAAAAGTTGTAAATTCAAATTTCCCTATAACTTATGTGAAGGGAACCATCCCATTAATATTTTTCCTTATATGGATGAAGCCTCTAATGTATTGTATAACCTTACAACTTATCAACTTCATCTTCCTGCTAGTTACCAGAAGCTTTCCCCTGATCCTCCACTAGTGGACCAAGTGATGGATTAAAATTTGTCTCTTGTCAATCCCACTATCTACGAAAGTGAATCCGATGAGTTTGTTCCCGACCAACCATTGGTTGAGAAAATGGTCGGTCTGATTCTGCCTTCAGTTGATCATAACTTTCCCATAGAGAGTGAAAACCATACCACTCAGGTTATTTTTGTTTCTTCAGATTCCCATTAATTGGAGGGGAATCCTCCCATTACTTCAGTACAGGAGTGATATCCTCCCATTATTTTAACACAAGGGGGGAATTTTCCCATTCCCATGAAATTTACTCCAAGTTCTCTAGTCATTTCTTTTGATTTGAGTTGAATAGAAGGATATCATCTTCCCTCTTATGTGCCCTTTGAGATCATAGTACATGCCTATAATGTGGCTGTACATAGCACAATAATATATGAAGGTGCATCTGTTAGTATTTTGTCCTCAATTGCTTAGAAAGCTTTAGGTTCTCCGAAGCTTATTCCTGTTACCCAAAATCTGTTAGCTTTTAACAAAGTAACTAGTTAATAGCTAGGGATCCTTCAGAATTTTCCTATTACTTTAGGAGGAAATTTTGTCTATATAGAAGTGGTGGTTGTCCAAGGCCCTTTGGAATTTAACTTACTCCTTCAGCATGAATATACTTATGTCATGGGAGCTCTTGTCGCTTCTCTTTTTCGTGTGATTCGTTTCCCACATGAAGGAAGAATCATGACCATTGATCAAATTTAATTAATTAATATCATCCCTTAACGTACCTTACATGAAAGTGGTATCTTCCTCGGCATGGGTTAATTATGTGGCAACCTATTCCATTCACACATTTATCGATGATATAGTTAGTGATACAATACGTCATGTATTGGGGGAGTTGGACCATGATTTATAGAGTATTATTCTCTGCTCATATGAGAACTTCTTGGAAGCCATGACCGCTTATAGGCCATGATCACGTATCAGAGAAAAGTTCCTTTTTTGTTTCATGCTCCTTAAAAAATGAAACAAATATTTGAAGCAGAGTTCCTTGTCTTGTGTCAAGCTCCTTATAAAATGAAACGAGGTCTTGAGAGAAGAGTTCCTTGTCTTGTGTCAAGCTCCTTAAAAAACGAAACAAGGTCCTTGGGGAAAATTTCCTTGTCTTGTGCCAAGCTCGTGAAAAAATGAAGCAAGGTCCGAGAGCATAGTTCCTCTTCTTGTGTCAAGCTTGTTAAAAAATAAAACAAGGTGTCATAACCATAATTTTTTTACTATGTCAAGCTCATTAAAAAATGAAACAAAACCCCTTTCAATTTGAGTCTTTGATTAGATCTCGTAAATTCCCAGTCGAGTCTTTCACTTGATCTCAGAAATGAAACCTCATTCCATCCACTTGTTAGTAATTGGTAGTCTACTTAAGTTAATGAAATGAAGTTATGGGGGCATGTACCTTCAATTGAGTCATTATGTTGGGGCACACAAACTTGTTCCAAGAACAATTTTCCTTTGTTTCAATCCTGTGTAAAAATGAAACTAGTTTCAAGCATAGTTTGTCTTGATTCAAGCTTCTGTAAAAATTGAAACCATTCCTATACACCTCTCATGATTTCCCTTTTATCTAAATCATCTTGTATATGAGCCTTGGTTTTCTCATTCCATCGTCACCATCTCCTTGGATGATGATATATGCTCTCACTTGGTTATTGTACCCTTTCCAGGGTAATCACTGTGATGAGTGGCCTTATTAGCCAAAATATTAACCTATACATGTTTTCAGTAGTTCCATCACCACCAGAACTAGTTGATACCCCTTTATGCCACTCGTTCCTCCAGGAGGGGTCAAATTTCATCTCTTTCATGACTTGAAATATGAAAATATTTTTGATCAATTTTCCTTTCGAGCTCATTAAATTAAATGAATTGGCATCATATTAGTATATGTTTACCCCTTTTTCATGTTGATATTGATTAATTCCAAAGAAGGAATACCTTGGTCTATCATGATCAGGAGGTTCTCTCAGAAATGTTTTTCTACCTTTCAGATTCGAGAGACTATATATGGAAAGGGAACTTTTGAAGTTTTATTTTCTATCTCTTTTTCAAACTCCCTAAATATGAAAAATATACCTACCTAATCCTTCCTAGGGCTGGTTAAACTTACTGGGATGGATTCATCCCAAGGGTGAAATTATACATTAACGATATGGTATCCTCTCCAAGCTTGCTATAAAAAATAAAGAGGTACTCACTAGAAATTAGTAGGGGAAAATGGAAGTAAATCATGTTTTGTATTATGTACCAAAGGAAACATGTAGCTCTTGAACATGACACTCTTCTACATTTCATGTCAGGTTGGGTATATATTTCCCGGGTTTGGGAAATAGATTTTCCTCGCATTCAATTATTATCTACTATCGCCATGACATTTGATCCAATTTTGAGTCAAATGTTGCCAAAATTTGGAGTCATGTCGTCGATATATTCAGGAGAAGCCTTATATGTAAAATCAAACATCATCTACTTATTTGACCCTCTCTAAAATATTCCTGAATCACTCTTATCATCTTGAGAAATTATGTTTTTCGTGTCGATGATGTGGGAATAATTATGGCACTCCATCAACGGATCACATCATGTCAAATTTAGCTCATTATCCAAGAAGATGATTTAGAAACTCCTTTTCAGTAGCTTTGAGCTTGCATGCCTCAATGGCAAGTTGTTCACATTTGATGATAGGTTTACATCATTGAACTTCGATCTAATGATTTTGCAATTGTTCAAATTTATCTCATTCATTCACACTTGTAGATTTTTTTGTCGTAATTTGAGGGTCGTCATCATAATTGGTGGCTTCTATTGTGCATGTTAATGGTTTACATCATTGATTGATAATCAGGTGGTTTCTTCCTTGTTATACATCATCACTTATATTCACATGGTTAGATTCATATAGTGGGTAGATCGATATAGAGACAAAGGCCTTGGATCAGATCTATTATTATTCAGGATGTGATGATTTATTGAGTATTCGGAATCTTAAACATTATTCTTTCTATACAGATGGTTGTGAGCATGTCATGGAACCATTGTCATGATCTATTTTAGACAGATGGTTGCATCCATACCATGGGTTCATGTGTTATTTTATGTATCTTTAGAGATATGTTATTATGCATGTTTATGTTAGATATTTCATATATTGTATCATGTTTGATAGGTAGGTCTCTTGGTGGTGGTTTTCCAAATTCCTTGCCATTTCTAATAAAGTGATTCAACCTTCACTTCTGGTTCTGCTTTCATGCTTTAGGGGGAATCTGTTACACACTATTTTGTCGCATTACCCAGTCCTTATCCTAACTGTCATGTTTTCTATCACTCATGTCACAGATATTGAAAAATGGAAAAATCTATATAAAATTTTTCATCCTCGATAACATGCATGAGATATCCTCAAAGAACTAAAAGAGAAATTCCTTGAAGAATTTTTGCAAAAGTTTGTAAAAAAACTTATATTACAAGCCCAACGCGGTTCTTACCTTAATATTCTTATGCTTGTCACCTTGTCCCTAACCCGTGAACAATTCTTCTAGCGTGGGAATTTAATAGTAAAGTCGTACTGGTCCTCTTCAAGAAGGTTCTCCAGAAATGGAGTAGAATATTCAACCTGTAGAAGTCTCAAATACTGCCACTTTTCAACATTGACCTTATCTTCCAAAATTTTCCCGTTTGAGATAAGAAATTTCCCCATCATTAGAGGATTCATAACCTCTCCATCTCTTCTATAAAAGAGTGCCATCCTACTGAGTCTTGGTTGGTCATTTCCAGTTTCCATTCTTCCGCCTCAATGTGCCTAGATGTTGCCGATTTGAAGAAGAATGAGAAGAGATTGAAAGGCTAGGATTGGACTTGGATGCCCACTCCAAAGGAGGCCTCCAACATAAAGGAAACGGTTGTAAGTTTCCCTTTGTTAATTTAATAATATAAGGTATGATTTGCTTCCCATGAATCTATTAATAATAATTGGTTTAGAATGATACTCCTTGATTTTTCATGTGGTTTTATTTGAAATATATATATATGATATGGATCTTTTTTCCTTTCTCATGTGATCTTCTTTACATGTATTAAGTCTTATAAGGGATAGCGAGGAACAAGCATGAAAGAAAAAGTATTCATATCGACATCGAAGAAATGAATGCATAAGGAGTGAGGTAGGACATCTCCCTCTCTCATATTACTTCAATGTTAAACTATGGAAGCTTGTAGTATTTTTCATGGTTGTTACTAGACTCACTCATTGGGCTAAAGGGATTTCTTCTTTCTGAAGAAGGGATTTTCCTGCGTAAGAAGGGACTGTGATTCCCAAAAAAATTCTCAACATATATTCTATTTCTCCTACTATATCCATTCCTTGAGATATTATAAGCTCTCTTGTTGATGTTACTCAACATAACCTGATTTCTTACATAATATGTGCACTTTACTGTTTTATGTGCAAATTTATTTTAGGAAAAATAATAGCCATTAAACCATATTTGATACATGAGATTATTCTACCTTTGATGATTTTTTCATTGACATGGAAAGGATATTTGTTGGTCCTTCACTTTCTCTCTGTAACTATTCAAATTATTTTTATGAATAGTCATTTGTTGTTTCTACTCCTTGTGGCTATTATCCTCTTACATTCGTTGTTGTTGATTTCCTCTTTATTGCTACTTTTTGTCACTTCCTTTGATCTTATTTCTGATAGATCCTTTGATTGTTTTAGCATGGATGACTCCAAGGTTTATATTAATAAAAGGATATATCCAATAACCGAGGATCTCATCCATGACCTGGGTACAATTTTCAAGCTTATGATACCAAGGTAGATGGCCATTATATTTTTCTTAATAATGTCTCATTGAGACTATTTCAGGTTATATTCTATCATATTATGCTTCTCTTTCATTCAACTGATTTTCCAAGACTTCATTCATTCTATTGGCTTTATCTTGTCTAATCTTAAGTTCAGGAAAGTTTTATTCAAATTTTCCAAATCTTGATCTCTTTATGAATCGAGAGATTCTTCCTTGGGCATGAGAGGTACTCCTTCTTCATCACTACTAGGGATTTCCTATTGGCTTTTTTGGTTTTGTCTCATTTTTTCTTGACCCAAATTCAATCTATACTACGCACCAAAAAAACCATTGATCACAGGCCCTTTCAGCAACGACTGACAAGAAAATTGCAGTCTCACCCGAAGTGACTATGGGTGGTTGAATAACCAGGCTTCTATAGCCTGAGGGACTGCATGATGTGGTATTATTATGTTTTATACTTCACAACTTCACAAGTTACTTCATGTGATTCAGAAATATATCATATACTTCACAAACTAACATTGCATTATAATAACATGTAACTATATTAACAACTACTTCAATAACAAATACTGAGAAAATAGGTACATAAAACACATACAATTAGTCTTCGTCACTGCTGCTTCTTCCTTTTGTTGAAGCTCCTGAAGCTTACCATCCACTTCCTCTGAAATATGGAGAGCCTCATCCTGCTAGGGTTGAGTTCTCTTTCTCAAAACTTACTCCTCTTTCCTCAGTTATTCTATATGTTTTTGAACGACCTTTCCTTCATTAATCCTAGTGATATTTTGCAGGAGTGGTAAGGTATTTGCAGTGATCCAAATCTCCTATGATTGCTTATTCTTCTACTGGATGTCTTCATCCATCTTCTGGACGTTTTGATCTTCATGCAACAAACTCCAAATCTACAAAGTGTATTCCAACAATTTTCCACATTCTGTCACTTTCGTGGAGATGCATGCCATTGCAACCTTTATGTAAACATCCTTTTGTTCCCTACCTTCTAGCGGCATGGATGGTTGCAGCTTAATTTTTCAGCTCATTAATATTTAGCTCATATTCAAACTACACATCTACGAACTTATTTTTGGATTCCTTGATTGCAAAGCCTAGTTTTGTGACCTTGTCTTCAAATGGTTCCTCCTCGTGTACATCCATGTCTGAATCTACCCTGCATGTGGCTTCGACCACTTCCTTTAACCTAGACTGCTATTGTTGGGGCTTATCCTTCGCTTTTATCACTTGGTCGAGTTGTTTCTTCAGAAAAAGTCACTCATTTTCTACCTAAATGTTCAGTTTAGAGGTGCGTTGTTCCTGCTACTTCAGCTCATTGATGAATCCTTGATGTAGATCATGCAATACCATAATTGGCACCACTGGAATGTTCATATTGACATGGTCCCAAAATTTCATCTAATTCTTTACTTTGGCAGAGTCAAATTGTATAGATCCGGTAGGTATATACATTATGTTCATCCCAAAGGTCATATTTATCACGCTTTCATGTTGGATCCCTACCCTTATCTATATTGGTTTCCTGTCGTCTACGCTAAAAGCTTTAACTCTACAATACTTTGCTCAAAACTTGCTAGAAGTGCGTCATAGTGATTTTATATCTTGTTCCAAGACTCTATTTTTACCTCCTGCATCTTCTCCCGTATCTCATCTAGGTCCCCTTCATTAAGTACCAATGGAATTATGTCCTTTCAATTATCTTCATTCTACTTCTTCTTGCTCATATGGGAAGCTTCGATGTGTATCTTCCACTTTCCTTTTTCTGTCTTTTCCTTCTCCTTGTCCTTCTCATCACGTCTAGGTGGATCCTTCTTACTCTCATCATGTTCCTTCTCGTGGTATTTATCTGATTCCTCTTTGTCCTTATCTTCCTTATCTTTGCTACTCGAGCCTCCATGCTCTAATTTTTCTTCATCTATCTAACTAAATTCTACCTCTTCCTCCAGCACATTAATCCATTATGCATGCCACTATTTTATTATTGTGCAATATCATCTTCAGTGACCAAGTATGCTAGAGGATTCCATGCCTTCATTGCATCTCTTCGATCCTACACATATACTCTATGAAAAATAGGCTTGAACTTCACAATAGCATTATACTGTTCATAAAATATTGGTGACAGTTGAGAATGTTGGTTCACCAGCATGTGTAAATCCATTTGAAATAAGATAAAAAATATTTTTTCTCTTGTGTGCGTGATGGTTCATTGGTATACCATAGCGAGGAATACCACACATCTTCACACAAATCTGCTTCTACCATAGGAAAATGTGACTCCTCTTGTTCTTTCCATGCCAACACTGCTATGATCAAGATCAACCATGCATACTGAAAGGTTGTACCTTTCCCCTCGGCTTCTCAAAAATGATCAAGAAACTCCTTTCACAGATATCTAGCCCATTTGTACTGAACCCAATTGTTTCACTTTGCAACCAATGATACTACTTTTGCAGGGAATTTTTTTTCCCAATAATTTCTCATAATATTTCAAGCTAGGGTGTGTGTCGTGAAGTAGACTCACTAGTCATTGATCAAATTTATTTTATAGCCTCGCTTGGCTTTTCTTATCTCGAACTTATCCTTCATGTTATGAGCTACTGATTTGTACTGCTCTTTACCCAAAAAAAATTTGTGGGGTCCGACCTTGATAGGGAAACTTGGTGATTCTCCGTATCAACATCTCGTTGATTGGGATCCTCTTTCCCTACTAGAGGAATCCATCATGCAACATCATCAACAATTTTCTTACACACGTTGTGCTTCATGTACTTCTGCCAAAGTGCAGAATATTCAACATATTGAATAATCCAAAATTCTCCAACCCTTTCACCCACCAATGTGACTCCAACCTTGTCACACCACTCTATGTGTAGTTGACCTGCTTAAGGTATCTTCCTGGTGCAGACTGCGGGTATTTGTTTCTATCATTGAAGTCGCAGTCTAAAAACTTCAACGGCTGAATATTTCCATGTAATTTTCCTCAAATGGAACTTTCTCTAGTATAAGAGATGTAAAGATGCCATATTTCACGTCTTTTGAATCCTTGACTGGTTTTACATTGGGTTTCCTGGGTGGAATTTATGGTGTGAGAGAGGATGGAAGTATTGTGCTTTTTATTTCCATGTATTCATGCTCAATTTTTTCTTCACTCTCTCAGTACTGGTTCAAGATAGGGTTGCGGCTTGACGGGTTCCTTAACCAACTTGTGTTTCGTTCTCTGCTCCTTACATGTTTTCTTTCATGGACATTTCCATTGTGGGAGGGGCGATGCTATTGCCGGTGAGCGGGACATTGTGGGTGTAATAGATGGTGTTGTGGCTTCCATGATTCTTTCTAAACCTTTCTCTTCAAAACTTTAGATGAATTCCTCAATGCTTATGTAGTTGTGTAACTTCTGCAATTTCGCAACACAACTATTTTTGAGCTCTCAAACAAAAAAGTGCCAAAATTTCGGTGGGACACAATTTTTTATGGAGATTTTGAAATTCTAACCTCATCATTATCCTAGATCTTACTCATATTTTTATGTTTAATGACATATTTATACCTGGATCATTTCAAATATGTCTCCATAAATTCAACTTTCCTTTCCTCTAATGGCAGGTTTTTATTTTAACGGTCATATTTTTCCAGCGAAATCCGACACATTCATATTACAATAAACAAATTTCGTATGTCACGGCTCCCATGATATTCAACATAATCGATACTATAACAGAGTTTCTTCTCATGACAAAGCTCTTTTTGCAGAGTAGTTTTTACTCTAGTGCCCACTTTCAACTATAGGTGGCACTAAGAATTTTCTCCTTTCTTCTTCAGATTGAAGCTGTAGGGGTAGGGTCGTACCTATACAACTTCAACCTAATTTCATTAACCCTTCACTGAAAAAATTCTCCATTTAACTTCAAAAATTGAATTGTGCCTCCATGAGTAATATGCTTGATAATATATGGGCCAAACCAATGTATTTTGAGCTTCCCTAGTAATTTCAAAAAATCGTTGTTGTAGAGGAGAACAAAGTCTCCTACCTTGACCTTATTCTTCTTGATATGTTTTTCATGCCAAGCCTTTTCTCTTGCCTTCTACGCCTACTAATGGAATCCTTCTACAAATTTGTCTTCTTCCAAGGAAATCAATTGTGGCATTCTTTCTTCCATTGTTTGAGGGTATGCTATATCTGTAAAGACTACAATCCTCAATCTAAGCACAATATATTCCATGGGAATCATAGATTCTTGCCCATACACCAAACTAAAGGGTGTCTCACCTATAAACGTCTTGCATGTGGTCTCGTAAGCCCATAATACAACTGTAATTCTAAGGTCCCTATCATATTTATTCACATTTCATACCTTAGCGAGTGCATTCTCCAAAATCTTATTAAATGACTACACTACTCCATTGTTTTGAGTGTAATGAGGATTAGTCTTATGATTATAGACTTATAACTTTTCAGTCAATGCTTTAATAGTCTTAGTCAGAAAATTTGAGCCTTGGTCACTCATCAAGATCTTCAGACACCCAAATATAGACAATATGTATTCAAAAATAAACTTCATTGCAGTGTCTGTGTTGTAGTTCATTACTGTTTGGGCTTTGGGCCATCTTGTTATGTAATCATTCATAGTTATTATGTACCTCACACCAGTCCCTTCCCAGGTGGATTTATGGGTCCAAAAAAATCAATAGCCCATTTGTCAAAATCCAAGAATGTCACTTGTGGAACTAATGGCATCTAATCCCTTCTAGAAGGCTTCCCTTTTCTTTGAGATAAATCACATGCTTTGAAGTACTACTTTGCATCTTTATCTAGTGTAGGCCACCAAAATCCTACTCTGAAAATATTTTGCGTGGTAGCTCTACCTGCACAATGTCCACCATCTGTGCCTCCATGAGATTCTGCTAAAATCATTGATCTTTCATGTTCAGGAACATATCGGCGCAATATATCATCTAGTCCCAACTTATATAAATTTCCTCTATTATCAACGAAAAATAAGCTACCTTTACCACCAATTATTTCTTTTGTTGTGTACTGTATTCTGAAGAAGCCACCTCTGTTGTAAAAATATGAATAATATCTACAAAATTTTCATCGGCTACTATGATTTCAAATGATTGTGCATCAAGGAGATTATCTTCTATGCTAGTTGGTTCTTCTCCTGTTTCCAATCTTGACAGATGGTTAGGTCCTACATTCAACCTTCCTGGTATAACAACAACTTCAAATTCATACTGTTGAAATAATAATAACCATATGCAAATATTCCATCCTAGGACATGATTACTAACCAAATACTTCAATGCATAATGATTTGTAAACATCTTAAAATGTGATCCCAGTAAATAATGTTTGAACTTATGCATAGCATATACCATGGCCAATTCTTATTATTCTATGATAGTGTAATTATTCTCAGCTTTAGATAATTTCCTACTTGAAAAAGCTATAGGACGATCAATCTCTCCTTCAATAGGCCATGCCAATACCACTCCCAAAGCTATGAAAGAGGCATCTACATTGACATGTAATTCCTTATTCCAATCAAAAAAATACTAAGATAGGTGCAGTTACCTTCTTCTCTTTTAATATTTCAAGGGTCTTCTGGCATTCTATATCCCATTAAAAATTAGTGGCATCTTTCTTCAACAACTTCTCCATGGGTATAGTGATCTACGCATACCCCTTAATGAAATTTCTGTAATACCCTGTATGTCGCAACGTAGTTTAGAACTGTCTAACTGCCTTAGGTGGGTCTAAGTTCACAATGAAAACAATCTTAGCACGGTACAACATCAATCCTTTTTTACAAACAATATTCCCCAACAATATAACAAAAGGTACACATAATATGCACTTTTGCAAATTCAGAGAGATCTGATATTGTCTACAAGTGTCCCACATAATCCTCAAACTTCCAATTTTTTTTTTCAACAGTCCAAATAATGTCCAGTCATGAAATTATACCTCCAAAAACTTATGATTGTACTTCTTAAAATCTAAAAACACCACTCTGGAAAATATAGTTGAGGAATTATTCAACCCAAAAGGAATCACTGTGTACTAATATGAGCCCCATTCTGTAGCAAATGTTGTATTAGGTCTATATTTAGGTGCAATTATGATTTGATGATCACTTGAGAAATCATCTGTGAAAGAATAGTCTTCCTGACCTCCTACATAGTTCAATACTTCCTCTGTGTAAGGGGTAGGAAAAGGATCATGAAAAAATGCATCGTTCAACTTCATTAGGTTAACACAGATCCTAATCTCTCCTTGTGTCTCCTTTTCTTGCACAACCATAGGACTTAACAATTTTGACTCTTTGACGAGTTCAATAATCCATGTTGTTATCATCCTATCTAGTTCTAGCTTCACTTTCTCCTTGTACTTCGGGTTAAAACTCTAAGGTCTCTTCTCGTTTAGATTCACATCAGGCTTCAAGGGAATATTCATGACCCCTAGATCTGCTAATATTCCTTTCATATCTGAAAATTTAGTGGGAAATAGTTCTTGATATTAATGGAGTAGCTCTCTAACTTTACTGAATATCTCCTCATCCCATTAATATCCTACTATCGCAAACTTGGGCTCTTCTTCTAATCCTATATTCACCTTCTTAGTATTCAATGGCTTTATTATGTCTTGTGTCTCTATCTTAGGTTCTTGTGCTTCATGGTGTCCTTATGATTCTACTATGTCCATGTTGCGCAAATTTTCTTCATCTTCTGCAATAATTTTATAACACTTCCATGAGTATTCTATCTGTGCCACCCAATTAGGTTACTATCATGTTTGTGTGGTTACATCCTCAAAGTTATTCTCTTTTACTCCACAAAGGGTTGATTCTATGTCTCTACATTCATCCTAAAAGCTTAATCTTAAAATAAAATCATCAACCAAATCTACCCAGTTCATACTACCATGTCACATTTATGATTCTAGGTGGAAATTCTTAGGAATTGTCTCCAATGTGTGAGTAAATCCATGTACCCATTCCTGCTATGCAATCTCCTTCCACGTTGTAGTGCATATCTAGAGGTGCTTTATAGGGCCAGTTTCACCATCATATTTCTTCAGCATTTCTATTTCTACTTATTCAAACCTTATCTAGATTAGTCCTAGACATACCTTCCAATCTCCTATATTCTTCTTATGTGTGCCCCACCATCTAGCTGGTGTAACTCTCAGGGCTATATCCAGAGCTAAAAATATTTTATTTTTTACCACTTGTTCTTCATAAGAAATAAAAAAAAATATATATTTCCCAAACCATCATAAGAAGTCAAGTTACATAGCTCATATGTCATACAAAGAACTACTTTTGTCATTCTTTCACAGTGCTTTTTAGACACTTCGTGCAACCTATTCTTCCAATTTTACAATTGTTATTTTGAATTTGATGTGAAAGAACTATCATCATATAAATTCAAATTGACATATGTAGTAGGATTAATATAATGTTCTTCCCTCATTGTCAATTGATAGATGTTATCTATGTCAGTTGCACTATATTCCTCTTTGATTGGCTTTGTATATCTTACTTCTTCTGATGGATCTAAAGGAAAATTCACCCTCATATTGTTTCCTTAAAATATCATTTGTCTCTTCTTCTCATTTATTATGGCCATATTTTCCATTACCCAATAAATTCTAGGCAAAGCAAGATAATGATTAATGTCATCAACAATTTCTATTACTTGAAAATCAACGATAGTGTGCACTCCATCAATATCTATCATAACACCTTGTAGTCTTCCCATAGGAAAGATATTTTTTGATTTTCCAATCTTAATTGAATGTTTGACCATTGAAGCTTTGAATTACCCATTAATTCCCATGTTTATTTTTCAAGACATTAGAATCATATCCAAAATCAAAAATAACTTGATCCATTTCATATTCTCCTATCTACGCACGAAGTCTCATTTATTTGCGAGTTCTCTTGTATCGATGTACATTATTAATTGCATGCATCTCACTTCATAGTGTTTATTTTGATGCGGATGAATATATCAATTCCTGAATTTCTTCTATAACCTTTTGATCTCTTAATAGCTACATACAAGTCTCTAGAAAAGATCTAAAAATACATACTTGATGTGCTAAATTTTGTTACAAAGCTCAATCATGCGTCGTTTCTTGGTTCTGTGTCATAACTACTGACATGTTGTAGTTACTAGGCCTCTTATATGCAACATAATTTGAAGCTCCTTCATCCATAAAAATTTTCTTCGCTTCTATAAATAATTTCTTTTGTTTGTGAAAATCATAAATAGAAACTCCTCTAGAGTATTTTTAACCCATGCGCCTATATTTTCAAATTACTTGTTTCCATATGCTTTATCACTTCAAGTCACAACTCCACTTATAGTGAAAACATTAAAACAAGGTTCATCCATTCTGCTTTCAACAATCATCATTTGGATGTTCTATGTGGGCTGTTGATTCCTTTTTTCTTGCATTTTTTCCATAAGCACAAGACAATATTCAATTACATGATCAAAGGATTTTAAATACTTACATTTCATAGTGGGATTATAGCAGTCTATTGCAAAATGACCTTCCTAGCTGTTGCTACAGAAAATCACTTGTCCACATCCTTGCTTAGCTCCAAATCCTTGACCTCTTCCTTGATAACCTCCTCGACAATCACTTTGTCCATTGCACTTATGTGAACACTCATTTTTGAGCCTCATATATGCACATTTTTCCATCGCACAACACCATCATCCATAACCTAAATTCTGACACTTTTCAGACCATAATTCCATCACTTTTTGCCAATTCATATCCTACATTTCATGGTTTATTATCATTATTTATATTAATTTTTTCTATGAATTGAGATGATTTAGTCATGATTTTCTAACGATGGTTTTTCTAAGTTCATTTTTCGTAGGGTTCTGTCCCTAAATTTCTTCACAAGTCAGTTAAACTGTTTACTACAGGTTGAGTATGGAAAAAACTTGATGCAGGTGAAAATGTAATTTTTTATTATCAAATGGTGAAGAATCTCAACATTTCAAGACCTGGATCGTGTTCAAAATACCCTCTTTCAAGTAACCTAGAAACTGTTTGGAAAAATTCATCACCAAAAGTAGGATAAGGTCAAAATTCTTCTTAAGTACATAATCATGAATAGTCTCAATGTGTCGGATCAAGTCATGTTCAGACTAAATGTGCACGGTTGGGTTTTGTTTAGACGGGTCACATCAAGTTGGTTCTAAATGTTTTTTTCTAAATACCTTTGTGCTAAGCATAGAAGTGGTTCCTCCATTCATGCATCGATTTTAATGAACCCAACCATGGGTTATTTTAAGGATCTCTAGAAGAATTGGATATGACATATTTTAGTTTGATGTTGTATTTTCCTTTGTTAAGTAGAGATGCTTTGTTTTCATTAAATAATGATGTAAAAAATATGAAGCTCTTCATGTACGTAGAAGGGAGGGAAGAGAAACGGTTAGGATCTAACTTTTGTTGTAAGATATTCACACTCAGGAGAAATTGAAGACTTTGATCTATTTGTTGTATGAACTCATGTTTTTCTGATTCTAATACATAATCCCCGATTTGGAATTTAATCTCTATAAGTGTTCATGTATTTTTTATTTTTAAAGAAAATTGAATTAACTTGAACTTGTTCCAAGGGTGGCACGGGCCCACCACCACATGTAAATGAGTTCTATATCTTGTTTAGATCATAGGATTTGTATGCAAAGTGTGAGTTTGATCGAATGAATTGTTGTATGGTGAAATCCATAATCATTTCTGCACTTAAAACTTTGTTTTTACATCTGAGTTAAATATCAGAAGAATTCATTCCTCAAATGTCCAGGATTGTTCAAAGCTATATTAAATCATGATGCTCGAAATATAAATGATTTATTTCGGGAATGCAAATTGTGGAAAATAATTTTAAGATGGAAATGGCTCAGGATTAATTTCCATAAGTCAAGAACAAAAAATATTAATACTCTACCCATTTTATCCGAAATCCATAATGTTACACTGTTGTGGGGAATTTTCTAGGATGAAAAACTGAATGCACTGAAATTTGATTGGTTTTGGAGTTTATTTGTTTAAGAGAAATAATAAGTTAAATATATCTTGATGGTTTTATTGACATGGTTCTGAGCTAGAAAAGAATTTAGATTTTAAATTTTATATTTGCTGTTGCCATTGTGTAAATTAAGTGTGAATGGTGTGAATTCCTTTTGAAATAATTGTAAAATAAAATGTTCTTAACCAAGGATTTATTTTAGAATTTATTTTAATAAAAATCCTTCTTGTTCTTCATAGTGTCAGAATTTATCTGTAGAGTAAATATGGGTGTGAATTTAATTTCGTAGTAGAGAAATCAATTTAGTATAAGTTTGATTTGGTTTTCATTTAATTATGAACTTTCATCACGAGTTTCATGATTTTGAAGAATTGAGTCGAGAACATAACTCTTCATTCCATTTCCGATCCTGCCAGTGTATGAATGTGGGCAGCGTGAGGTTTTCCAATTTATTTGAAAAAAATTTCATTCGAGGCTTATCCAAACAACTAGAACTCTCTCAATTATAAGCTTTCTTTCTTTTCTCATAGCATCAATGTCTTTCTATAGAAGCAGGCCTCAAGATAATTTTCTTGTCGAAATTCTAGTTTAGTGTCAATCAAATAGATTTTCTTTTATAATCATTTATTATGATTATGATTTTCTTAAGTACAGAAAGAGATTTTGGGTTTGAATAGTTTATTTCCAATAGTCATCTCGATTAGGAATAAGGATTTTGAGTTTTTTTATAGATTATAAAATGGGATTTTGTAAGTATAAATCAATTTATGTATTTAGAATTTACTTTCCAGAAGTTGATTTATGTAATTAGAAGTTACTTTCCAGGATTTAATTAGAAGTTTACTTGCCAGAAAATTATTAGTATAATTAGAAGTTTAATTCCAGTAGGTGAATAATTCATTGTGAGGTTTTCTTTATAATATATGAATGGTGTGATGATGTGTGAAATTAGTAGATACTCAATATCTAGTATGTTATTTTATAGAGGTAAGTGTGGATTGAGTTATGGAATCATAAGTAGGAGAACAATTCCTTTAGTGAATCGATCATTCATTTGTGATTGTAGATATGCATTTTTTAGTCAAGTTAATTTATTTAGGATTTAGCATTTTGTACTTAAACAACAAGTTGATTTCTTATTCTAATTTAGGTTAGATGCTCTGATCCCGAATTACCTTTGCTTGTGCCTCCAAGTCTTACTACCCTAGATTGATAATTTAATATTTTAATTTTAACACATATAACTTCCACAACATTTTTGGCATCATTCTCGGGGAGGTGCTAAAGGGATTAGAGCCTAGTTTTTTTCATAATTTTTTTGTCATATTAGTTGTAGGACAATCAAAGGGAATAGAGTGTACTATAACACGTGAGTGAAGAGCCACACATCCACTATGATGGGGTTTCTCCAAATTTTGGTTTTCCAAGTAAGCAATTTTGGTGATTTTTACTGCAATTATTTTTAATTAACTTTTAAACTAAAATTTCAATCTCTTTAAAGACAAAAAAAATTAGGGTGCTATAAGAACCCCTTTGTACTAATATGTGTTGCGAAATAGGGATCATAGATCGGTAGGAGAAATTCAAGAAACATTTAGAGCTTGAAGGATGTCCCTCGAAGAACTTTATCAAATCCTAGGAATAGTTTGGATATTTTCCTCTTAGGAAGAGTTCATCCCGACTCCACTCAGGAAATTGTCTATCTCTCCACAATCAAAAAAGGATTCAAAAGACTCCCTTGATTCCTCTTGCCTGTCTACCAAGGATATCGACTAATTATGTAACAAATTTAATGGGGATCATCTATTTGAGCTTGAGATCGAATAATTTTCACCATTCCCAATAGTAAGCCTTGTATGGATCCCGGAGACCAATTACCCAAGTTTGCCTAGCACGACCAAGGAGGACTTTCAGAGTGTTCCAAATGAAGAAATGAGCCAATACCACCAAGATTACTTCGATCATTGGTTGCATATCACAATCCAGTCAAAGTACTACTCTGATCTTCAAATAATCTCGGTATCACATCTTTCAAACTTCTTGATTTTTCATGCTCATGTACCTTATAAAGTTTACATGTTAAATATGATCATGAATATATATTTTCACCTGATTTGCACACAGATTCATTGGAAGTTATCTTTCACTTGAAGGAAGATGTATTATCTTCACTGTAGTAGGAAAGTTAGTATTGTAATAAATAAATAAGTGTAAATAGCAAAGAGAAAAATAATTCCTTTTCTGAAAACTATCTTTTCTAACACAACTCGATAAGCATTTTACTTGAAAACTAGATAACTAGTGGGAAAGGTTCCAAATAAAGTTTGTAAATTTGTATGAGTTCTTCAAATCATGTATCTTTCAAGTTATTATGTTTGTACTCAAGTTGGTTGATGTGGGATTCCTTAAGGCCAACCTACCAACAAGCAAGGAAATTTTGAAGGATGGATATCTATTTGAAAGTTTAGAAACCTTGAAAAATCTTAGTAATCTATAATAATAAAAAAATGTAAAATGTTTGATGATATTTTTGTAAAAATTATCTTAAATTATGATTATATTATACTAGTCTATATAATATATTTCTGATTTTTAAGGTAAAATAATTTCATACTATAAAACTTGGGCGACTTATTTTTAGAAAAAATGGAAATTAGAAATTATTATTTTTGGAAAAAGTATATAAAATTAGCCTACCTGCGAATATTATCTTCTAAAAGTTTCCCTTCCAACAACACCTATCCCATCGACATCAACACATTATATGGGATCTAGGTTAGGTTTAGATAAGGTACCTATGAGCCTACATGCCTTAATGGCAGGTATCCTTGTCATCCACTAAGGAAATACATAACCGTTTCTTGGTGGATGAATTCTGCAGTCCATTCGAATTCAACAAATCCATTCATGGCTATTAGAATGTACGTAGTGCCTTGATTCCCATTGAAATCAAAGGTGGGATATCTCCCATTGGTTAAAAAAATCCTCAATGGTCTGTAATCCAATGATTCTTTCTTATGTTCAACATTGAAACCATTTATTCACATATGCGAGATTGCAGATGGGTGTGTAGTGGTTGAGGACTAGATGGTTTCGAGATCTCAACATGGGTTTTAAACAATTTGGATTTTTTGTATTAGCATTTCATATTCAGTTGCAGCAGCAATTTCCTTTCCTGAGTTGTTTAGGGACATACAACTCTTCAGGAATGGGGGAGAAGGTCACTTTCAATTCATTCTTTAGACTCCTAGTTCATCCTTTATCCTTCTTCAGCTGATCAGATCAAGAGTCGTATCAGCTCCAGCCAGTCCATCCTCCACTTCATTTTTTTATCATCGAGCACATCAACAACAAAGGTAAAACATTAGGTAAATTTGGCTTATGATTCTCTAATTCATTAGAAGGTTAAAGAAGCTTAATTATTCACCACTTCTTACTCCACGCATTTCATCTTTCATAAACCATTATCCTTCTATTTCCTTCCATTCATTATGCATATACTCTAATTACAAGACCATGTTAAAATAAAAAACCTTATTATACATTAATAAAATTAGTCTCTATAGTGTCTTCTCCAAGAATTATATTTACATAATGAAGTCGTTATTACCATGAAATGATAAAGGAAACCACCATAGGCATTGGCCTTAGAATGACATAGTATGCAAGAACCCACTTACCATCTCCATCACCACCTCATTTCATCCATAATCTCTTCCTCGTCCATATTTTTCTTGTCCTCAATTCATATTTCTTAGTAAATTAGTGTGATATATTAAAAGTGAAGAGTCCTGCTCGACAAGGACCAACACCTCCAAGTATTCAAGAAATGTTTCTCCACAAGAACCAACATCTACAGAAAACGTTTCAATGAGCAAGGGATTTGTTTGCATGAGGACAAAAAGATCCTCAAGAATGGGGGGATGTTGAGCCTTGCATATGCCCATTTTTCCATCACACAACACCATCATCCATAACCTAAATTTTGACACTTTTACAGTCATTTGACACCATAATTCCATCACTTGTCGCCGATTCATATCCTACATTTCATTGTCAATTATCATTAATTATCTTAATATTGTATATGGTTAGAGATTATTTATTCATGAATTGGTAACAATGGTTTTTCTAAGTTCATTTATCGGAGGGCTCCATCGTCAAAGTTCTTCATAAGTCAGTTAAACTAGTTACTACAAGTTGAGTACATAATACAATTTTTGTAGGTGAAAATAAAAATTTTGTGATCAAATGGAAAATAATATAGAGATTATAAGATTTGGATCGTGTTTAGAGTACCCTCTTTCAGGTAACCCAAAAACCGTTCGGAAAAATTCACCACCAAAAGGAATATAAGGTAAAAAAAATTCTTAACTACAAAATCATGAACGGTCTAAACACGCCGGGTGAAGTCGGGTTCGGAATGAACATGCAGGGTCAAGTTCAGTCTAAAAGGTTCAAGTTGGGTTGGTTCTGAACACTTTTTTCTAAATGACTTTGTGCTAAGCAGATAATTACTTCCTCCATTCATGCATCGATCAGAATGAACCCAACTGTGGGTTATTCGAAGGCTCTCTAGAACAATTGGATAAGGCATATTTTTATTTGTTGTTGTATTTTCCTTTGTTAAATAGAGATTCTTTTTTTCATTAAAAAGCGATGTAAAAAATCTGAAGCTCTGCATTTATGTATAAGGGAGGGAAGAGAAATAGTTAGGATGTAATTTTTGTTGTAAGAGCTTCACACTCAAGAGACATTAAAGAATTTGATGTGTTTTCTTTTTGAAATCATGTTTTTCTCATTCTAATACATAATATCTAATTCAGAATTTAATATTTGTAAGTGTCGATGTATTTTTATTTTTAAATTATATTGAATTAACTTGAACTTGTTCCAGGAGTGGCACGGGCCCGCCACCACTTGGAAACGAGTTCTATAGCTTGTTTAGATCACATAATTTTAATGCGAAGTGTGAGTTTCATCGAATGAATTTTTGTGCAAAATCCAGAATCATTTCTGTACTTAAAACTCTATTTTTACATCTGAGTTAAATATCATACGAATTCATTCC
Source organism: Pinus albicaulis (assembly GCA_034641835.2). Lineage (NCBI taxonomy): Eukaryota > Viridiplantae > Streptophyta > Pinopsida > Pinales > Pinaceae > Pinus > Pinus albicaulis. Next base: position 1,468,237,430 of record CM076575.1, read on the forward strand.
TAAAATTTTCAAGACTCGTCAGAGCTATATTAGATCATGATGCTTGAAATATAAATGTTTTATTTTAGGAATGCGGATTATGGAAAATACTTTTAAACTGGAAATGATTGAAGAGTAATTTCCATAAGTCAAGAATGAAAAATATTAATACTATGTCCATTTTATCTAAAATCTATAACATTAGACTGCTATGGGGAATATTTTAGGATGAAAAACTGAATTTACTTAAATTTAATTGGTTTTGGAGTTAATTTTTTTAAGAGCAAGACTAAGTTAAATATTTCCTGAAGGTTTGATTGATATCGTTACGAGTTAGAACATAAATTAGGTTTTTTATTTTATATTTGATTTTGTGAGTGTGTAAAATGAGTGCGAATGTTGTGAATTCCTTTTTAAATAATTGTAAAAAATAATTCTTAACCTACAATTTATTTTATAATCTCTTTTGATTAAAAGGATTCATTGTTTTCATAGCATAAGAATTTCTCTGTAGAGTAAATTTGGGTGTGAATTTAATTGCACGGTAGAGACATCAATTTAGTATAAGTCTGATTTTATTTTCTTAATTTTGAACGATGATTATGAGTTTCATGATTTTGAAGAATTGAGTCGAGAACATAACTCTTGATTCCTTTTTCGAGCCTGCAAGTGTATGGATGTGAACAATGTGAGTCTTTCCAAGTTATTTGAAACAATTTTCATGTGAGGTTTAGCCCATCAACAAAACTCTTTCAATTAGAATGTTTCTCGCTTTTCTCATAGGATCAATGTCTTTATGTAGAAGTAGGTGTGAAGATAATTTTCTTATCGAAATTCTAGTACAATAAAATAGATTTCCTTTTATTATCATTTATTTTGATTATGAGTTTCTTTAGTACAAAAAGAGAGTTTGGGTTTGAATAGTTCATTTCCAATATTCATCTCGATTAGGAATATGGATTTTGAGTTTGTTTTATAGATTAGGAAATGGGATGTTGTAGGTATAAATCATTTTATGTAATTAGAAGTTCACTTTCCAGAAAAATATTAGTATAATTAGAATTTTAATTCCAGTAAGTGAATAATGCATTGTGAGTTTTTCTCTATAATTAATGAATGATGTGATCATGTGTTAAATGAGCAGTGTTTTCTTTCACTACAAGGAAAAGACCCTCTAGCGGAGGTTATAAAGGAGGTTTTTAGTGTTATAAAATTGGCCAAAATTGTCAAAAAAACATATGCTACCACATTCATTTCTAGTAACAGAGGTTTTGGCAGAGCTTTTAATGGAAATTCAACACAACTAAAAAAAAATGGGCGGCCAGAGGTTATTACAAATGTTTTTTCATCGGTGCTCTTATAAGGTTTTAACACACTGGTACGTATCGGTAGACAACACATTGGGGCGGTCGAAGGAGAATGCATCGGGTTGTTAAGGAAAACAAAAACATCGGGCCTGTTTTTGGTGATACAATGCATGGGGTCGTTCTAATTGGTCTTGGGATTTGAGTGGTGCCCATAGGTCGTATAAGCACATCGGTGTGTGTATATTTATGAGGCATCGATGCTCCGTATCATAGAAAGGAACCAAGATTTATAATCGATATCCTTATTCGTGCGATGCACATGGCATCTACAAATGCACCAGTGCTTACAGATACATAAATGCCCCAGTGCGCAGTATCACACAAACGCACATATATTTATAACTGGAATAGGTATTAGTATGGTGCCCATAGAATCATAAATGCACCGGTGCGTATAGACACATAAACGCACCAGTTTTCATTTTTCTTTTTTTAGAAACATCCACTTCTGAAAGTCTAATTATTGTGATTGTTTTAAATTCATTATTCATCAAAATTCGACACATCTTATAACAATATTCATATGAATTAAATTTTTATTAGTGCATTTGAAAATGACAATGGAGAACGCAATAGAATAAATTAAAACATATTTTATGACTATATATATATATATATATATATATATATATATATATATATATATATATATATATATATATATATATATATATATATATATATATATATATATATATATATATATATATATATATATATATATGAATATATATGAATAAGACAGTCTTTATCATACAAAATGGGACAATTATTCATATCCCTTTGTCTTTCAATTGGGACACTATGTCCATTACATTAAACAAAATGTCTGATTTCACAAACATATTTCAAAAAATAAAACGCCTTGCTTTGATATCCAAATTACATAGTGATCATCATTCCTCGCTTGAAATGTTGTCACTGCTAGAGCTACTTCCATGACTTGGGTTATTTTCAGGAATGTTGTGTTCACGACGTTGATTGTTTTCTTCTTCTTCACTTTCCATCTACAAACATAAAAATAAATTGAAATGAGTGTATATACATTGGTGAGAATAATGAAAATTTCAATATTAAATAATATACATCAATGTAAATCGAAAATAAAAATGACGTACCATAGCAACAATTGACTCATAAACTATACACATTCTTTTAAAACCATGTACCATGTCATATTTCAAACTTTCATCTATTGGCACAATTCCATACTTTGTTTCCTGGAAGTTTTATAGCCTATAAAAAATCATATATTTAATATAAAATATTTTTTTGTTCTATTAATTATAGACGGAGCTAATTAAAACAAGATCGATAGATGCTTACAAATTCCACAATTAAATTCTGATATGCCAACGTATACTCACAACCCATATTTAACCCAATTTCAATCAATTCGTCTGATGGTTCTTCTTTGTATGTTAGCACCTCTTTTAAAGACATTCAATGATGTTTTTTGTAAAACAAGTTAAAAAATACAAAAATGAAATCTAGTTAAGTTGTTATAAGGAAGTAACAATTACTCACAAACTTAGAGATCAACCATTTTCTTCCTCGTCGTCCTGTTTTATGTGTTGAATGGGTTCCATTTTATTTTATTTTCTATAAGAAAATTCTTGAAAATTAATATTTAATTCTAAATTGTTTATTTATTGTACCTAATGATCGAAAAATTCAATGATTACATATTACATTTGAATCACGTTGTTGTATTCGTTCTACTAGATCCCTCAAAATTTTGTAAATGTTTTTCCCCCTTTCGTTAACTTCTAGCACCACTCCAGATGAGCCAAGGAGCAATTCATTTTCATTTGCATGTTCTATTTTTTTTCTTTTCTTAAAACAACATTCCTTTTCTCAGTTGTTGGTCCCTATAGAACATTAAACAGATGTGAATTAGTAGACTATTTGACACATGCTATCTAATAATTTTAAGTATGTTATTAATGATAATTAAAAAAAGAAACTCATATTGGATGGATAATATTGTTTCATTCACCTGATTCATCTTTTTGCAATTTTTCCATTAAGCTTTTACGCTCTTCTGGTCATAGATCAGAAATAATCATATCGAGCTTCGTCATTTTGTGGCTCTGCATGATACAAAGTAAAAAATACATATTATTTAAAGTTACATATAGTTCAAAAATAATATTTTTTATAAAGAATTTACAAAGAAGTTTCCTTTTTTGCTTTTCTTGATGTGTTAGCAGTATTTTTGTTACTTGATATCTTGTTAGTCACTTATTTATCAATTTGAAACCTATAGCATATAATTCATTAATATATTTATAAATAAATTCTCAAATTTTCAGGTAGAAAATAAATTTCGAGACATCGGTGCGCCTTTCATGAAATCCGCATCGTCGCCGGTGCGTGGATTTATTAACAAATCACTGCAAAATAGTATAATACAGTGTACGATGCATTCAATATTATAAACGCACCGGAAAAATAGTGTAATAGACCCAATAGTTCATGGGGTATTATAAGCACACTGCAAAAATGGTGTAATACAACGTACAGTGCTTTCCTAGTTAAAGAGAGCGTTGGTGCCCTATTTCAGATTTGGTGCACGGATTTAAAAAAAAAAATCAATTTCTTATGGCACAAAACTTGCGTGATGCGCTGTAATAATACAGAGCACTGGTTTGGTGGCGTACGCAGGGTGCACCGATAAAGAAAAATCCATTTTTAAAAAAATTCATGCAATGGATGAATGGATTGGGATCTGACTATGCAAGTCATCCCGTGGGTTGGACGAAAATTTAAAATGAAAAACCCTAATTCTGAAATCACAGAAATAGGGAGAAGAAAGGGAAAAAACAAAAAAAATGAAGGGTTCAGGGTAAAAATGGATAAAAATGCAGGAAAAAATAAAAAAATGCAGAAAAAAGTAAAAAAAGGAATTAAATTTAATCACGAAATGGTTTGAAATTATATGATAAAGGGCTTGAATCACAAAATTTTTGGTTTCTAATTATCTGAATGCTTCTGTTCAAACGTATTTCTCCATCCACAGTGCCCTCATTCTCTCTTGCTCCAGGTCTATCTCCTGCAAAAATCTGACTGAAATTTTTTAGCAAAAATAGTGAAATAATGAAAAGTGTTTAGTATTTAAAGAATTATTTTATCAAATTATATTTTCGAAAATATTTTTCCGGCCATTTTTCAAATTGCCGTTTTTTTTTAACTTAAAAAAAATAGAGTTGCATTTTTTTATTTGCATTTATTCGTTTTTGGTGCCCGGAAATGTGAGGCACCGGTGCGTTGTATTAATACGATGCACCAAGGCTTGTTAGGATGATAAGCGCACTAGAATTTTTAAAGTTTTTTTTTTCTTTTTTTTTTTTTGTATGTAAGATCGTAATAACATAATGATAATTATAAAGTACATGAATTTATTTTCATTATTTTCTAAACTTTATGTTGCAAAAATTCGTATTATTGTAGATTTGTTAGTTTACAATTATTTGCAAATTTGCAAATTAAAATATTTTAATAAAATCATTTCACATTAATACAATTAAAATTTTCACATTAATAGAATTAAAATTTTACAAATTAATATTTTACATACAATTACATTAATCAAAACTAAAATTACAATTAAAATTTTACATTAATTTCACATACATGAATTACGACTAGAATTACAATTACAATTTTAATTTTACATGCAATTACATTTACAATTTTACATATAATTACATTTACAATTACAATTACAATGCTACAAATGTTTTATAGATAATTCAATTAAAATTACAGTTACAAATACAATTACATTTACAATTTGTAATAGAATTACATTTACAATTACAATTACAATTTTACAAATATTTTACGTACGATTCAATTAAAATTACAATTACAAATACAATTACAATTAAAATTTTACATTAATAAATATTTTACATACAATTACACTTAAAATTACAATTAGTACAAATACAATTTTACAATTTTACAGAGAATTAAAATTTAAATTACAATTACATTCACGACATAATATTTAATAAATATCATGGTCATTTAATAATATTAAATTAATTAATAAACATCATCACAATCATGATAACCATCGTACAAAAATCATATTTGACTAATAAACACATTCAATTAACATCAAATTAACATTATATATTAACATCGTCACAACACAAACATCAAATATACATCTCAATATAATGTCAAATAACTCATGCACCTATCACATATACACATCTATTTGCAAGCTAAAAACTAAATGAACATATCTAACATGACTAACAATATGTGCCACATCATGATGATCATCAACATGAAAATTAAGTACAACTGCAACATGAACATAAAATACACGGACCATATATATATATATAACTGAATAATGTTAAAAATATACAACTATAATATGAATGTCATGAATTAGACACTAGTGGTAGTATAACAACATCAATAACACTAGTACAAGTGGACGCAACCTGCTCAGTAAAGCTGGGTGCAGCCTCGACAGTCGATGGTTGACTAGCCTGCTCATGATCATGATAATCACTAGTACTGATGGATGCATCTGCTGGTGGTAGTACAACATGATCAATATGAGGCACAGTAGTAGTGGAGGCCTGCTGAGTCAATAGTATTGCAGCCTTAGCGGTCGATGGTCCAGCCTGCTCATGATGGTTGTGACTAGTACTCATTATGGATGCTATAGACTGCTGACTGGACATGGCCAATGGTCCAGCCTCATCTTCATGATGACTAGTGTCAAATTCTACCAACGGAGCCTCATGCTAATCATCAGGTGCATCGCGATGTGAATTATAACAAGTTGCATCTGAGTCATTGCTGGCGGACTGTCCATCATGTGCTGCAGCTTGAATATGCCTATAGCTACGGAAAATCCTCCTCAATCGTATAACAACTATCGTAGCTCCTATTACATGCTACATTAGGTTGTCCATGTCACGTGGCATGCCTCTCCACATCTGTAACAGTATATCATCACCGTATATCTCTCTGTAATGAGCGGGCCTAGTGCTCACATTTTAAATCAATCCACAAAGTTGACTGCCCAACTCCATCTGGTATCTGGTCTTAGGTTGACCACGCTTAGAAAAAGGTGGTACCGGTGCACCATGAGGCGCAGGATCATCACGTCTCTCTGCTATGCCACTAGTCTCATCCTCTGGCGCATCAGCCATCTCCTGATCGTAATCATCAGGATTGACACCTGGATCATGTGGTGGATCTGGAATCTCATCGCCATCAAAAGAGCCAATTTCTGCAAAATATATACAAGTAAAGAACAATAATTAGACAATTTCATTACACAATTTAATAAAAACAAGTTAAAGAACATGTTAGAATAAATATAAATAAAACATTAATATTACCTCTATCATCTGGTAGCTCATCGGGAGTGAAGAGGATGTTGGGGCACCCTCGCCAATCTCGTCCAGCATAAGGACATGGGACCATAATGAATGGATGCAGCCTGCCAACACTGGCTAGTAAGTCCAGTTAGTCATGTCATATCCTCGTTCGAAACATAGTGTCTCCCCTCTTGGGCATCATCTGCCACCACATGCTTATCCGGGCCTCAAACATCAGCCTACGAGACTTTCGAACAAAACTAGGTCTCATCTCTGCAAACCTCTCAAAAAATAAACAAGACAGATCTGAAGCAAAAGGGAAGTTGGCCCTCCTTTGTGCATGAGCATGACATCATCTAAGGCCATACAAAACTATCGCAAAAAAATGGCATAACACCTGACAAGTCGTGGTTTTTGTACTAAAGAATCAAAGTAATATAAAAGCGAGAAACTAATGCGTTGCCCATCACTGGTGTTGTGTGAAAATATCGAAGCGATAATAGAGAGGCACTACACGTCCTATCTACCAAAAGCACCTATACGTAACTGACCTCTATGTACCTAAAACTCTGAAGGAGACAGTACATGTGCTCCAATATTGTATCTCTAGGAGTAAAGTAACTAATTCCCTGCTACACAAAGAGCTGGCACGTCTGGGAATGAGGGAAAATCCACCACTCTCCTCGATAGTCCTGAAATAAAATAAATGTCCTCCTCATTGGGTGCGCACCACTGGTCAGGACCAACCTGAAAAGCCTGTCAGTGGGCATTCCACCTGCTGATAAGATGTCTCAAAAGCACACTATGGGCCTTTAGGCCAGATATAGCCTCCACATAGAACTTGAGGAGGCCTACCTTCATAACAATCTCCTGGGTATCTGCAGTAATAGGATGAGGGCATCCATGTCTCTCCCTCTCTCTTGCCTCCCATTGGCAAATCATGTCATATTGTTCTGCTTTTTGTTTCTATTATTGCTCCTATTCTCTCTGAATCATTGGCATATTAAATAATTTTTTTTTATTAAAACAAAAATGTATTTATAAATATACATATATAAATTTTTTGGAAGAAAAACAAAAATACAAGTCGGTGCTCCATAAAAACAGTCACGCACCAGTGTCGGTGAATCCTAATATTTTAGCGCACCATCCCTAGGGCTCCTAATGAAACAGACCGCACTGGAGTCGGTGCAGATGTTTATTTTTCAAGCACCGTGGACTGTATATAATTCAGAATAGTGGTGCACTGACTAAAATATATGCCCCGGTGCATATAGTCAGGTCAGCGCACCGACTTCATGACAATGACATAGTTGACGGTGCGGTCTTTTACCCGACCGCACCGTTCACCCTCTTGGAATGAAAAATGTGGTGCGATGACATAAATCAGGGTGGAAAATGAAGTTAACGCATTGCACTATGATTTTTGGGGTCAATGGTGCGCCTGGATAAATGACCACAGCACCTTTTTTATTTTTTATTTTTACTGTAAAATTATTTGGGGTTTCGACACCACCCCAGAAATGGTGCGGTTACCATTAGCACTGGTAGCGGTGCTTCCTGTAAATTTTATAGGTAGCACCCTATCTGGTGCGAGCCGAACAGCTCGAGCGCACCACGCAACAATTTTTTATTTTTCTTTTTTAATGGTTATTTTTAAGTTTATTTCAATTTCTAATTTGCTAAAAGGCTTAATTATAGAAAAACTAGAAAAATACCTGTACATTTTGCCGTCGAGGAGGCATATTGGCTGTACAATTTGGAAAATAAAATTTTCCCACTATTTTTCAAAATGCAAGCTGGAGATTGGTGGCCAATCCAGAGATGCAGTGCGTGCAATGGGTGCAATGAGAGCAATGATGTCAGGGCGGCTTAGAAATAAGGAAATAACACCAGGGCTTGAGAGCTCTGGAACACTGAACAAAGTGAATAATGAAGTTTTTTGGTAGTAATTTTTTTTTTAATTAAACCCGTTTCAGTGTGCAGAGTTTTATAAGCGCACCGGTATGGTTAAATAAAACCGCACCCAACAATATCAGTTTTGGCACATTGTTTATAACACACCAGGGCATTTCCCTAACCGCACACCAGGATGTTTCCATTTCGGCACGAAAATTTGATCATGCACCAAGGCGGCGTAATGGTAAAGTACCGATGCATAATAGTCACAAAGCACCAGTTTTTTGGCCTTAATTTTTTTTTTATATAATGCTATTCCAGTGCATGTGGTTTCTAGCACACCGATGCTATTAGAGAAGAATGCACATGCTCATTTCTATTTTGGCGTGGTGTTTTATGATGCACTGGTGCAGAAGAGTATTGACGCCCCTGTTCATTACAGTAATTGGATGCCCCAGCTGTGTGTGTACTTCACGCACACTGTCTGTTGTGCCAATGTTCGGTGTGCATCGGTGCGTTCTATGGTATCGTGCACACCGGTAATTGATAGCTCAGGAGCACTGGAAAACTAAAAAATATGGGTTTTTTTCATAAATATTTTTTTAATTTAACTCTTTACTGGTGTGTGTTGTTTATAGGAGCACTGGTACTGTTTGCTACAAACGCACCAGTCGGTTTGTGTTTTGGCACATTTTTTATGATGCACCGGTGTGGTTTCTGTCTACCGCACCAGGTGGTTTTGATGTTGGTGTTGTGTTTTATAATGCGCCGATGTGGACGAGTTGTGAGGCATCGGTGCTCTATTATATTATGATGCACCGGGCGAGTGTGTACAGAGCGCACGGTGTCCGGTGTGCCAATTATTTTGTCCGCACTGGTGCTTTCTTTTTTTCAGAGCACCGGGGCGAGTTTCGACGATAAGAGCATTGATAGGAAAACATCCACAAAACCCTCCGCCCACCAACCTCCTCTAGTAACCTCCTCTACAAATGGATGTATGGGGTAATTTTCTTTGTGGTTCCTCAAAAACATCTGCTAGAGGGTCTTTTCCTTGTAGTTTTTATTAATAAAAGCTAACAAAGGGTTTCCGTTACAGTCAGTAGATAGTCTATTATTTTATAGTGGTAATTTTGGATTGATTTATGGAATCATTAGTAGGAGAAAAATTGCTTTAGTTAATCGATCATTCATTTGTGATTACATATATGTATTTTTTTTTCAAGTTAGTTTATTTAGGATTTAGCATTTTGTACTTAAACATCAAGTTGATTTCTGATTCAAGTTTAGGCTAGATGCTCTAATAATTTGTTTCCTATGGTTGTTCCTCTAAGTCTTGCGAGCCTGGATTGATAATTTAATGTTGGAATTATAACACATATAATTTCCCCGACACTCTTTTGCTTGTATTCTGTAAGTATCATCACTTCACCATTAGATCATAAATTCGATAGATGTTCTCTGTTGGGTGTGTGCTACATTCATTCCATGATTAGAAGGAGGCACAAAGAGGGGGGTATGAGGGGGGAGACATCTCCCCTGTCAAGGAGTTTGAAGGGGGGCGGCAGCCCCCCTATATGTGGCTTGAGGAATTTCCCTATGAAATTTTTTTTGGACCCTATACTAGGTGGGTTGATTGACCTATGGTTTTTTGAATGGGTTTTCACATGGTTCTTGGCATGATGGTTTTCTGCTCCTGGTATTTTGTAGATACGGTAAAGGGAACTACAATTATGTTCTAATCCAGGGTTAATGGATTAGGGTTTATGAATGCTTTGACATGTATATATATGTGTTGTAACACTCGAAGGAGTATAATGAAAAATAAATCTTGTAGTCTCGGTTTGGGATCCATGGGAAATTCTCTGTGTATATATGTTTTATGTTTTATTCTATCGCTATTTTTTATTTTCTATTTTCTTAAGAATTCGTTTGCAAATAATTTTTGTACATGGTTAAAACGTACATTTGGTATCAAAGTTTTCTAATATTCAATGGGAGACCTTTATTGTTGAGGAATTTTTTTATCTGGCCTGTGGCAGGCCTTGTTCAGTGGGAGACCTATGGGCTCAATTATTTTGATGAAAGAAGATGACGAGTAGTGGATAAAAAAAGATCAAGAAATTTAATGGTGAGAGTTTTCAGTTGTGGAAGCTTAAAATGGAGGATCTTTTGGTAAATAATTACCAGTGATCATTGTAGATACGGGTATTAAACCAGCGACAATATCATATGAAGACTGGGAAAACTTGGATCGAAAGGCAAAGAGCACAATACAATTGTGTATCATATATTTGATTTTGTTGAATGTATCTGGGGAAGCTACGATGAAGTATTTGTGGGTCAAGTTAGGGAATTTTTACCAATATAAGTCTCCCATGAATAAATCGTTCCTGTGGAAAACGTTGTATAGCCTGAAGATGTAGGACAGACACTCGGTGACAGAGCATTTGAATTCCTTCAATACTATGGTAAGTCAATTTCCATATGTTATTAAAATCTAGGATGAATATAATTGCACCATTTAATTGTGTTCCCTGCCAAATTCGTGGGATAGTCAGCTTATTGCAATAGGTAGCAATACAAATACCTTGAATTTTGATGAAATTGTCTTAGCCTTGCTATTAGAGGAAATTAGGCAGAAAAATATGGAGGGTCAGAATGGATATGCCTTATCTGTACGAAGAAGGTCCTAAAACATAAACAAAAATAATTTTTCAAGTGGGAGACCTAAATCTAGATGGAGATATAAATCTCCAGGAAATCCTATAAAGGGGTGCTAGAAATGCGGAAAGGAAGGGCACTTCGAAAAGGACTGAAAATCTAAATCTCCTCCAAAAGGAAAGAGATATGATGATACTCCTTCTGGAGAGGAATAAAACACACCATATGAAGATGGGGATGTGTATTTGGCTTCTTCTTCAAATACACATGTAGATCATGAAGCATGGTTGATTGAATGAGGTGCATCCTTTCACTTCACTCCCCATAGAGTGGTTTTGCGAGTATTAGAAGTATTATTGTGGTGATGTCTTACTAGGGGATGATAGAAAGGAGAAAATAATTTGACATGGAAAATTAAAGATGAAGTTGCAATATGAAAGGATTAGAACACTACCTGGTGTTCTTCATATTCCTACATTGGCCAGAAATCTGATTTATGTAAGCAAGATGGATGATGTAGGTGTAAAAACAATGTTCGAGAAAGATGCCTACAATATGGTTCGAGGAGCACTTGTATTAATGTGGGGATTTCAGATTGGAACTTGTACAAGCTTCTGGGTAGTAGTGTTATTGATGGTTGCAAAAATTCTGTGGTTCCTGAAAGTGGAGCGGAAAGCTTAGCAATATCCGGAGAAAATACCATGTTATGGCATCAAAGGCTTGGACATATTGGAGAGAAGGGCATTCAAATACTTCATGGTAATGGTATGGTAGAAGGTATGTATAATTTCTCTCTGGTTTTCGATTTCTATGATCATTGTGTATATGGGAAGCATAATCAGCCGAGTTTTCCTTCTGGTGCTAAGAGGGCAAACAAGATATTAGAGCTTGTGCATAGTTATGTGTTTGGACCTCTGTCAATTCCATCACTGGGTAAGTCTGTGTACTATGTTTCATTTATAGATTACTTCTCAAGGAATACATGGATATATTTCTTGAGAAATAAATCTAAAGTCTTTTAAATATTTAAAGAATTTAAGGCTCTGGTGGAAAACTAGATAGAAAAGAAGATAAAGGTGTCGAGGATAGATAATGATGAAGAGTTCTACAAGAAGGAAATTGAAGAGTTCTATAAAAGTGTGGTATAGCTTGACAAAATACTACTCCATACACACCTCAGCAAAATAGAGTTGCATAAATAATGAATGGAACGATAATGGAAAAGGCAAGAAGAATGTTCAGTGGTATCGATTTAGGACAAGAATTTTGGGCAGAGGCAGTGGTGACTACATGTTACCTGGTTAAGAGATCATCATCGTCTAAGTTGGAGGATGAGAGTTAAAATGAGGTATTGACTAGTAACAAACCCTGTCTTCTGCATCTAAGGGTATTTGGATGTGATGCATATGTACATGTTCCAAAGGAGAAAAGGACCAATTTGGATAAAAAATCTGAATGGTGCATCTTTATTGGGTATAATGATGGTTTAAAAGGTTACAAGCTTTAGAACCCATAAACAAGGAAGGTTGTGTACAGTTGAGATGTGGTGTTTAGAGAGGTGAAAGATGTTTTTAAACATAAATTTCTACCAATGGAACCTGAGAAGATAGAGTTTCAGTTGAAGGAGGAAGAATCAAAATCTACAAAAGAACAATATTAAGAAGCGGAAGAGCCATAAAATCTAGTTGTGAGCAAATAAGTTTGAGAAAGAAGGCAGACAGAAAGGTATAGTCCATATTTTTGTTCAAATTTTTCTTTCACTATTATTGATGATGATCCCAGAATTTTCAGGAAGGCAATGGATTCAGAGAATGGAAAAATTTGGGGAGGTCATGGTTGATGAAATGGAATCCTTGCACAGAAATGAGGCATGGGAGCTAGTGGAGTTTTCGGCTAGAAGGAAGCCCATTGGGAGAAAATGGGTGTTTAAGAAGAAAAAGAATGCAAAATGAAAGGTGGAGAAATACAAAGCTCTGTTGGTAGCAAAAGATTATTCCCAAGTGTCGGCAATTGATTTTGGTGATATTTTTTCTCTGGTTGCCAAGGATTCTTCTATTAGATTACTTTTATCTGTTGTTGCTACATTTTATTTTGAGGTAGATTCATAGATGGATGTGAAGAGACCATTTCTTCATGTGGATTTTGAAGAGGTATACATGAAGTAACCTGAAGGATTTGCGGTGAAGGTTAAGAAAGAACTAGCATGTAGGTTAAAAAATTATTTTTATGGGTTAAAACAGTCACCAAGGATGTGGTATTAGAAATTTGATACCTATATACGGGGACTTGGCTTCACGAGAGGATTGAAGTGTGTATTTCAAATTAATTCATGACTGTGTTATTTATTTGGTCTTGTATGTGTATGATATGTTGCTAGTTTCAAATGACAAAGAAATTATCCATGATTTGAAGACCCCATTGTTCTCCAAATTTTACATGAAGGATCTTGGTCTGCAACCTATCTTTTGGGAATTGAAATTAAGAGAGATCGATAAAAGAGGACACTTTGGTTAAACCAAAGGAAGTATGTCAAGACAATATTTCATAGGCTCAATATGCAGGATAGTAAACTGCTGAAGGTTCCTATTCATGTAGGTGTAAATCTATCTGTTGAACAATGTCCCAAGATACAAGAAGAAGAAGATAATATGTTACGTGTTCCATATGAAAGTGCAGTAGGTAGCCTAATGCTTGCAATGGTTTGTACTAGATGATACATTACACATGTAGCAAGAGTATTGAGAATGTTTATGTAAAAACTGGGGAAGGAGCATTGGACAATAGTGAGGTGGGTTTTTAGATTTATTGTGGCACCATTAATTATGGTCTGTGCTACGAAGGAAGACCAGGATTGGAAAAAATTTTAGACATTTGTGGGTTTTTCGATGTAGATTGGCTAGAGATATGGATCAAACAAGATCTAAAAGTGGGTATGTGTTTAGCCTATTTGGAGTTGTAGTTAGTTGGAAGAGTAAAAGATAGTCTGTAGTGGCTCTTTCAACTACAAAGGAACAATACATGGTAGCCACTAATGTAAGAAAGGAATTAGTTTGGTTGTAGAGAATGCGTTCACGTATGGGATTGGTGCAGCGAGCTATAAGGATAGGATGTGATAGAGAAAGTGCAATTTTATTGGCTAAGCACCCTGCTTATCATTCAAATAAAAATCACATTGATTTTCAATGTCACTTTGTCAGAGATATGGTTGAGCATAAAAAGGTGTTGGTAAAGGCAAACACTTTGAATAATGTTGTTGTTGCATTGACGAAGTATGTGAGCATTGAGAAGTTCTCTTGTTGTAGAGAATAAATGGGTGTTACGCAGGGTTGGACCAATGACTAAGCTCTCCTCTGCCACCTTGTGGAAATAAAACAACAAATGGGAGAATGGTGGGTGTGTGTTATATTCTTTCAAAGATTATAAGGAGGCCCAAAGTGGGGGGGTGTAAGTGGGCCGATAGCACTGCACAAAAAAAAAATTGGACACTATATTATGTGGGAGGAACCACCTACGGTTATGTGCATGGGTTTGCACATGGTTTTGGGCATGATGGTTTTATGCTTCTTGTATTTTGTAGATCTGGCCAAGCGAACTATGGTTATGTTCTAATATAGTGTTAATGGATTGGGGTTTATGAATGCTTTGACATGTATATATATATATATATGTTGTAACAGTAAAAGGAATATAATGAAAAATCAAGTTACTAGTCCCGATTTGGGATATAGGCGAATATATTTGTGTATATATGATTTATGTTTTATGCTCTCGCTATTATTTATTTTCTGTTTTTTTAAGAATTATTTTGCAAATGATCTGTGTACAAGGATAAAACTTACATTCTCATCATGTCATACAGACTTATAGAAATTACAGAACAGATTCATTAGGGCCTACACATATTTGTGCAACAAATAAAATTCTTCTCAGCAATGTTGGCCTCTAGTATTGCATATCTCGCACCATAGGCTAGATATTGTATTCAAGGGATTAGGTGCTGCACTAGCCATGTAATCCCAGAGAATAGGGCATTGTTCGTTAGAATGGCCCTATGATTTGCATTTTGTACACCACACTTCTTCTCTTACTTATAAACCTTTCTTGATATCTTGAAATTGCAACGTCAGGTTGGCCATCTAACTTTGAATCTACTACATACATGCATTAGTGTCTCCTCTAGGTGAAGATTCAAACTTCATCACAATTTCAAGGGCTTCATCCTTTGTTGCTATATTATATTGCGTTAATGGAAACCCGATATGTGGTAGCAAAATTTCTATAAACCATTCTTTATTCTGATAAGGAGGTATGTTGAAGCTTACTTGATCCAATGACACTGTAAATCTTTGATCAAACCCATACACAGACTCAGTAGTTTTTTTCTTGATTTCCTTTAACTTAGTAATGCACTGCAATTAAGACTTTGGCTTCATGAACTCCTTAATCAATGCTTCTTAATATATCCAAATGTACCATTCTAATTAGTCGAATACTTCATATACTAGGTCAGTACTCTATATTGCAATGTAGTAATGAGAGACGCCTTATTTATATATTTTTCATCAACTTGCTTTGCTATCCATACAACTTCGGCTATAAACCAAAACTGTTATGGATCCTTTGATCCAATTCCTGTGAAAAAATTAGCTTAATATCATCAACCATACATATTTTTGGAGGGAGGGGAGAGTGGGGAAAGGCAGGGGGAAGGGGAGGTGGAAGAAGGGTAGGGGGTATGGGGATTGGGCAGAGGGCGAATGATAATAATACCGTGGATCCTATTGGGTTCTGGCTTCAGTGAACTTTCAGGTTGGAACGGGGCATAATGCAGAGTTACTCAGGGGCTCTCTTGGTAGTTTCTTCTTTTTCACTTTCAGATTTAGACAAAATAGGTTTATAATTAGTCTCCATGAAGGTCTGTGTGTCTTTTTCCCAATACCTCTTTCTAGTATCTACTCTATACCTTTTTCCACTTCGTGTTGTACCTATTTATTTCTCATAGTTACTTCTTCCTCCAAACATAAGTAAACTAGAAATCTAATTGCATCCTTAAAACTACCTTTTCACTGTGAAGCATCTTAATCTAGAATTTGAAGGATTTCAAGTACTTACCTCGTGGTCCTTTAAATAATCTTCACTATGCTTCATTGTAGGGCACAGTCGAGTCTACTCTGAACTCATTAATGAAACCTCCCAAGATGATATCAACCCAGAAGTCGATATCCCTTGAAATCTTGTTGTTAGTGCTCTTGAGTCTCTGTACCACCTTAGGAGTCCACATCGTAGGATAGTTTTTATTAAAGCAATCCTTCCTTTCATTCAACTTCGATACCCACTCATATAATTCACTAGGAGATGATCCGTAGAAAATTTCATATTAGTATGTGAAAATATACCTCTGCAAAAAATCCTCAGATGTCAAAAGAGGGTTTTTTTTCTTGATCTGCAAATTCTCACTCCTTCTATATTATCCAATATTGAATTTCCATCTTTGACGGGTGCCACATCCCATATCCCAGTCCCGAAAATGGAACCATTTGATGGATCGTTTGGGCTTGACCCAGGTTCGATCTACATTGTGCACCAAAAAAACACTTGATTACTTTCCCTTTAGACAATGACCTGGAAGCAGATCTTAGTCTCACCCGAGGTGACTATGGGTGGTTTCAGAACTAGGTTTCTGCAACCTTGAGGGACTGCTCGATGTGGTATTATTATGTTTAATACTTCCCAAGTTACTTCGCCTCATTCAGAAATATATCATATACTTCACAAACTAACATTTCACTATCATAACATGCAACTGTATTAGTAATTACTTCAATAACAAATACTGAGAAAATAGGGACTGAGAAAGCATCTCTTAGAGAGAAAAACTTGTAAAAAGGTTTTCACCTCAAGAGATTTGATCCCTCTTAACAATTAATAAATTCATGGTTAATATGGATGTTGGCTATATATATATATATATATATATATATATATATATATATATATATATAGACACTCACCATGTACCATGTATCAACTCCATGATTAGTATGCAAGGGAGTACACGTATCTTTTATTTTGAGCAACACAAACACCATGTATCAATTTCATTGTAATAATGGAAGGAATTACAGGTCTTTTTGATTTTGAGCAATGCACCAATGTGTGTGTACCATGTATCAAATCCATGCTTTAAATTGAAGGAATTTCACATATCCTTCATTTTTAGAAATAATTGAAAAATACATCCCCTTGGACCATCAAATTATCTATAACAAAGATCTTAGTCTTGCAATTTCAACAAAACAAATATTCACTAGATTCTGAACAAATATAACTAGAAAACATACTTGGAAAAGGGTCAAAACCTACATTAATTACCACGCTAAATTTTTTAAGAGAATTTGTTTTCTCCTAATTGGTCATAGGTTCAAATCTAGATGGGGATAGAAAATGTACACCGCCATAGACATTACTAGTGAAATTGCTGTGTAGATTTGGGTTCCTTGTCCCACAAACAAGGATGCATTTAGTGTCTAGATTGGAAGTGACTTTAAAATTAGCTTATTATGAATATTATATATACATATTTGACCTCTCCTCCTCGCACAATGGTATGCTAACCCCTCCACTTGGTTTCAGATCCAACGTAGGTGTTATTATTATTATTATTATTATTATTATATATAATATATATATATATATATATATATATATATATATATATATATATATATATATATATATATATATATTGAAATATTTTATTCAAGATTGGGATTGAAATATTTTATTAGTTGTTTCCACCACTCCAACAATCCATTTTCTCATCAATCACTCTTATTTTAGAATTGACCAATGCAGCCTATTTTTAGAATTGACTAATGTAGCCTATCACGTTTAACTTTGAAATCAATATTATTAAAACAACTAATGACAATAACTTGAAGGTATTATTGCATCCTTTACTTAAGATAATGCCATGTGGATAACTACCTCACATATTTTGTGCCATAATTAATGAACATGATTGTAATATTCATGCATTATTTTTAGTTATTTGTGTAGTCATTTTTTATACTTAAGCTATGAAGGATGTAAATAATATATTTATGCCGTAAAGCATTTTTCTCTGAAAGAAACTCCCCAAGTTGACAAGATGTACCTCTATGCACCATCCGATCAAATGTTAGATGATTGAAATGTTTTAGACCATTAGATCCACTATCTCTTTCATTTAACCTAACTACTTAACTAACTCTATCATCTCTAAGAATCTCTTCCACAACTCTAAGATATATAAAACCTTAAGGACCCTCAGATATATACAACCTCGATGACTATAATTGCAGGTCCACATTCATTATATTAAGTAACCTTGTGGCTTTTTCGTTTCACTGATAATGTTATGGACTTGACAAATTCTATTTGTGTTAACAGTGGAAGGAGTTGCGCATGAGGGTGGGAAGCCACCAACATTTGGGACACATTCTCACACGTTCCACGTTAATTAGTGCATACGACGAGGTGGGTAATTTAATTTGGTGGCATGTATAATGTATTTGTAAAATTGCAGGTTAAAGGAATAAGCTATCTGATAAGTTATACGAAGCATAGTTATAACAACCCTCCCATTTACATTTAAATCACAGAGACTGGTATGTGAACCTTCAATTACTGAATAACAATTTTATAAACTATAAAAATTATGAATCTCATGGTTATTCAAAATATGCATGGATTTCGAAAGGGTATGCATATTTTGACAATTGCACAACCCCACTCAAAAAGGTGTTACAAGATTGGAGACAAGTGAAGTACCATTATCAACATCTATCAAACATAGTGGAGGCCATAAGGTGCATTGTGTTCATCATAAGATTTAGCTGTTATTATTAGAGAATGGTCACTAACGAGTCTCTGCAACTTTGCAATGTCATAAGATGAATGACATGGATGGCACTGACGTCCGAGGTTATATTGTGTGGACGCTTTTGGAAAATTCAGAATGGTTTAGTGGATATAATGTCCAATTTGTTTTACATTATGTGGATTACAGGCACAATTTAAAGCGATATGCGAGGGCATCTGCATATTGCTTTAAACACTTACGATCGATTTAAAATACCTGTGTTTTAATAATTCATTATTAATTTCATTTATCATGGTGCAGTGCCTCCGAATTTGGAAGAGCCTGTAATTGATAGCATTATCATTTACAAATTAAAGTATTAATCAAATGAATAAATGTAGATTCCTATTTGGATACTTCCATGTACTTAACAATGACTATAACTATAGTGAGTGGGAAATGTATGCGATGCGCGAGTTCAAACCTCACCATTTTGAGTGAGGACAATAGATTCCTTTGTTAGGCAAACACAACAGTAAAATTCAAGTATTTCGGGGTGGATTGCCATAAACCTTTTGTTTGGGAAACAAGGAAGTGAAAGTCAAGTAAATTCTTGTGCATTGCCTTTAAAATTTAAACTTTTTGTGTAAGTAGGTACTATTGCCTTATAATTTTTTTCATAATTGTAATATTTTTCTTTTCAATTTATAAAATTAATATTATTATTCAACTTCAATATGGAGAACTAGATTTATAAATAATTAAAATTAATATTACCTTAAAAAAATAACCCACACCGTATTAAAAATCACCCACACCGTATTAAAAATCTAATTCTTAAAGTAATTCCAACTATTTCATATATTTTTACTGTAGGTATAGATACTGTTACTTCATATTAAATAGAATAGGAAAGATATTTACAGGTACGCGCATTTGATCTTCCCTTAAAAAAAAGAGAGGTCTAAATATGTTTTTTTCACCAAAAGTAATCCAAGGAGAAATTAAAAATCTTTTTGCCATTTACGGAGCTTGCAACCATTGAAAAGTGAAAATCTATGTTGCACTTATACCGGCTCATACACCCTTACGTAACAAGGCGAGGAAACGATTATAGAGCGCTTTAGAAAGATACAAATAATTCATATTTGAACGTACTACTTTTACATTAAATAACTATTCTGTCAAATTTTGTAGTATTGATGATTTGTGGGTGAAAAATCAATTGTTTTTAAGTAGATCAAGTTTGAAAATTCAGTTAGGGTTGTGAGGTGATATTCATGCTTCATTTTTCGAAGTGTTTGGTTTATTAAATTTATTATTAATTTAATTGATTTATTATTGCCGAACTTTGTTTAGGGCTGGTTGATGAATTAGTGTTTTTATTTATTTTTAATTATGGTTAATAATTTTATTGGAAAAATGTTTTTTTGTTTTGTTTTGTTTAGATAGTAAATTTATCAATAGTGTTTCAAATGTTAAATTTGTTTTGTTATATAATTATTTATTCGTTATGATACTTGATTGAAGATTTTGTATTATTGAAAGTTGTTTTTAGAGATGTATTATGAGGAGAAAATAATATTGTAGAAATTCTTTCGTAGTAATCACATGCAAAGAACGAGGTCTACGCGTTTAACCAACCAAAGGTGGTTCATCGTAGGACTATGTGAGAGATCGCATCGGAGGTTTTATAAATAAATAAATTAAAATAATAATAATAATAATAATAAATAAAATTAATAAAATTAAATAAATAAATAAATAATGGAATATTTACTTTTTCAAAAACAAACTAGCCGTTATCCCAACCGCTAGTTGAGTCATTTCTACATCTATTTATACTTAATGACTCGATCTGGATCTCTCACATAGTCTCGATGATGAACCACACCGGTTGGTTCGAAACGCGTCGACCTCGTTCTTTCGCATGTGATTACCACCGAAAGAATTTCTACAAATTTAGATTATGGATCAAGCGTGCTTGTATCTTATGAAAATAATATGTTTTGTTGATATTTTTTTTAAAATTTTATTTAAAATTGTGAATAATTTTATTGAAAATTGGTTGTATTTGAATGATATTGTTATTGATTTTACTTGAAAAATGCTTGTTTGTTTGAATGGTGAATTTAGCATATTGTTTTAAATTCTTTTTTTTTTTGGTTTTTTATAATCTTTGATTAAGGATTTAGTGTTATTAGAGGTTTTTCTAAAGTAGTGGATTAGTGGAGAAAGGTGATATAATTTATTATTTAAATATTTTCTATTTAATATTATGATTCATTTCATTTTAAAATTGATTGTATTTGAATAATTAAAATTTCCAAAGTGAAAGAGTAAAAAAAAAAGGTATTGTAATGTTATGTAGCATCTTATCATTATATATAATGATTATTATATACTTAATTATTATTAGAAAATGATTTATTATTTAAGAATATTTGTTTATAAATTATTTGATTAAAATTAATTTTTATGATAGGAATGAATAAATTTATATTAATAAATAAAAATTGAAGTAATATGAGAGAGCCAACATCAATTCTTAAATATTAATTCACTAATAACTAACATCTAACTCTCAAAATACATCCCTTCATTTTTAACCCAACAATTTATTAACTGTTTAACAATAATCCCTATCTCATGAACTATGTAACAAGTAATTTTGAATCTTTAAATCACCATTGTAAATTTTAAACACGACTCCAAATTTAAAAAATATAAATAAACCAATTTTTCACTATAGGTAAACATCTAATATTATTTTATTAATAATCCAATATAAATAAAATATTTTCAAAAACATTCTAGTGCATTAAAAAGTTATATAAAAATTTGACAATTTTACGATGAGGTATAAATCTTATAATGATAAGTAGCTACTTAATTTTCATAAACATTAATAATAACAAATATTATAAGGAAACAAATATTTTAATATTTAGGTTGAAATTTTGTTTTGGTTAAACTTAATTTTGTTATAGGAATGAATAAATATATATTGATAAATAAAAATTGAAATAATATGATAGAGTCAATATCAATTCTTAAACATTAATTCACTAATAACTAACATCTAACCATCAAAACACATCTCTTAGTTTTTAACCCACCAATTTATTAACCCTTAAACAATAATCCTTATCTCATGAACCATGTAACAATTAACTTTTAATCCTTGATCCACCATTGTAAATTTTAAGCACTACTTCAAATTTGAAAATATAAATAAACCAAATTTTCAATATAGGTAAACATCTAATATTATTTTATTAATAATTGAATATAAATAAAATATTTTGAAAAACATTCTACTGCATTATAAAATTATATAAAAATGTGGCAATCTTATGATGAGGTGTAAATCTTGTAATGATAAGTAGCTACTTATTTTTCATAAAAAATAATGATAACACTTATTATATGGCAAAAAAAAAAAATTTAACATTTATTATTGAAGTTTTCTCACAATATTGTTTAGGTTGAAGTTGTGTTTTGGTTAAACATATTTTTTATTATAGGAATGAATAAATCTATATTAATAAATAAAATTTGAAGTAATATGAGAGAGACAACATCAATTCTTAAACATTAATTCACTAATAACTAACATATAACCTGCAAAATATATCTCTTCATTTTCAACCCACGAGTTTATTAACACTTTAACAATAAACCCTATCTCAAGAACCATGTAACAACTAACTTTGAATATTTAATCCACCATTGTAAATTTTAAGCACTACTCCAAATTTAAAAAATATAAATAAACCATTTTTTAAATATAGGTAAACATCTAATATTATTTTATTAATAATTCAATATAAATAAAACATTTTGAAAAACACTATACTACATTATAAAATTATATACAAATTTGGCAATCTTATGATGATGTATAAGTCTTGTAATGATAAGTAGCTACTTATTTAAATTGTGCTTCAGTTTTGGAGTAATATCTAAAACTACCATTGTATGTGATCCACTCAAAGGTAAATACTCATTTTCTCCACTGTATTTTGAGTCTTTATTATATATAAATATATATCAATCATATATATAAGCATTGTATCAATTAATCATTGAAGATAAAAGTTAGTAAACAAAATTTCATTCAAAGATAGAAGATAAAGATAAATAACCTCAAATCACTTACAATTTGGAAAATTGAGAGATTCTATAACCTTTCCAGCATAGGTTGTCTCTTAATCTTCAAATATAGTATTTCAAGTTCCAATAGTGAATATTTGATAGATTTTGAGAAAATAAAAGTAGTAGATGAGATAAACTAGATAAAATTTCCTTGTCTTTTTTCCCAAAGGACCCCTGTTGGATTTTGGAAATGAACTTATAATATAGATTATAATTTTGGCCATCAAAAGATGTAAACCCTGTACTGTTGAGGGAATGCCACAAAAAGAGAAAGTGCCACAAAATAGTAAAATATAAGGCTGTAATGTTAAGCACTTTTTCTACATACGAGCACTTAGACTAAAATATTGAGCAGTGCATGGTTCAACACTTTTTTTCTACATCTAAGCTATTTTTCTACAATTGTGTATATTAACATTTGAGCTATTGAGATTAATCTCAGGTTTCTCCCTGGGCTCCTCTTCGAGTCACCAGGAACAAGAAATAATTCGATATATGGAAATGGGTGAATTTTGATGTTTTTCTATGTGAACTCTTTTTTATTACATTGACATCTCTGAATTTCCCTTTTATTTTTTATGCTTTTTTTCTTGAAATGAATTTTTTCCCTATGAGGATCTACATGTCATGTTGGATATATGTACTTTCTTAATTTACCTTAATGGATTTGTTTTATTTTTGAAAAGAAAATATTAAAATACTTTGTTGATGGTGTCAATTCCATTCAAAATGTTTCTTTACAATTTTAAAGATGATTTTGTTAGAGAAAACATTGGAGATATTGAACATCATCGCACTGCACTAGAGTTTCCCATGAAAGTTGCATATTTTACACCAAAAGTTATCAATAATTGGGAGTTTATGTCTAGCTGATTTTCATCTAATACATGATGATGTCTAAAGCTTCTGAGGTTGTGATGAAAAATTATATTTGGGAAGATACCCATCATATAGTTCATAAATTAATATTATTTTATTTAGTTTATCTCATCTACTACTTGTATTTTTTCAAAATCTATCAAATATTTGCTATTGGAACTCGGAAAACCATCTTTGAAGATTAATAGGCAATCTTTGCTGGAAACATTATCAAATCTATCAATTTGGTATAACTAAAGTGATTTCTCTTTATCTTTTAGCTTTGAATAGCAGTTTTTTTACTAATTTTTATCTTCAATGATTTTTTATATGTCAGGATTATTCTAGAATTTATACATTGACCAATATAGGTTATAATTTTTTATGAAATTTTTCACATAACATAATTTCTAATTTGGGTGGCTAGGACTACATTCTAGCACTTGTTTAACATAGCTATTAAAATGTTTTTTTGCTATTAATATATTTTTAAATAAACCATTTTCACATTTGAAAGGAAGGCACATTTCTTTTGTGATTATTATTTTTGAAATGATGGATACAACTTAATAAATTACAGGTCTCTGTCTTATTAGGAAGTGATTAAAAATTATTATTTTCAATTATATATCAAATTTGACTTCGAATTATTTTATTTAACATGGGTTATGAAATATTTTATTTATAGTCATTATTATTATTATTATTATTATTATTATTATTATTATTATTATTAATAATTTTTAAATATATTAATTAATATGCATATTCAAATATTTCATTTAAAACATATATTGAAATATTTAAAAAAAATAAAAAATTAATGCATATTCCTCATAGAAAAGTAAAAATATAAGTTTTTTTCTTATACCTTTCATTACTTTATATCCTTATAAAATTCATATAGATTATTTAAATTAATATGGACATTGAAATATTTTATTTGTGAGTGTAAGTGAAATAAAGTAACTATTTATTATAATTATTTTCTCAATACCACATGTCAACTCTATGCTTAGAAGCACTATTTGGTATTGGACTGTTATATCAATCAATAAACTAAGTAAGTAAGCAGTGTGAAAGTGATATATATATTTCAAAAATGAAATAATTTTTTTAATATAGTATCAAAATATTTTATTTATAGGTAACTTGTTTACATTAAAAAGGATTTTTTTTTTGTTAATATATCTTTAAATAGATCTTCGTCACATTGAGGGAAAATAAAAATTCCACATCAACTTCATATAAGAGTTGAATGAATTACACATTTCCCTCTTACTAGAAAGTAAATTGAAAATTTCATTTTCAATTATTTTTTCTCACATAAAATTATTTTATTTAAGGTGGATATTGAAATATTTTGCTTATGATAGAAGCTACTTTTATTATTATTATTGTCAACTTTTTCTTTGTATATAAAAATAAATATGAAGTTGATATTGAAATATATCAATTAACATGCATATCCAAATATTTTATCTAAAATTTATAATGAAATAATTAAAAATAAAATATGCTTCTTCCTAAGGGAAAACATAAGATTTTTTTTACTTTCAATTATTTTATCTTCTATATAAAATTGATATAGAATATTTAGCTTAATATCGATATTGAAATATTTTAACCCTTACTCTTATGTCTTTCTAAGTCATAAATTCCTCCCCTAGCCCCACCCTTGTGGAGTCTTGGCTCTTTCTAACTCATAAATTACTCCCCCACCCCTACCATGGTGTGTGTGTGAGAGAGAGACATTGAAATAAATTATTTATCATAGGGTATTGAAATAAATGTTTTTTTTTTTTTTTTAATTCCACATATCAACATCATATAAGAATTCAATGAATTACATTTCTCCCTCTTATTAGGAAGTAATTGAAATTTTTAATTTTCTATTAATTTTCTTCTATGCATATATCAAGTTTGACATAAAATTATCTTATTTAAGGTCGATATTGATTTTTTTTAATTTACGGTGGTTATTATTATTATTATTAGCTTTTTATTTTCATATATAAATACATATGAAGTTGATATCGAAATATATCAATTAACATGCATATTCAAATATTTGATTTTAAAGTTATATTGAAATATTTAAAAAAAAAATGCATCTTCCTCACATTAAAGTGACAATATAAAATTTTATTTACCTTCAATTACTTTATCTATTATATAAAATTGTTATAGACGATTAGGCTTATGGACATTGAAATATTCTATTTGTGACTGAGAGTGATTTTTTTTTTTTGTTATTTGTAACATACCTCGATAAGCTCACATAGAAATGCAGGGAGTTAGAAAATTTTTATTGAAATTACCCGTGGGTAAGTATCCAATTCACTATTCAATATTTCTCATTAGTCATTAGATAGAATGTTAATAATTTCATAGAGTAACTTTAGTAGACGAATAGACCTTGCATTTATCTCATGACTCCTTGAGTTATATTAATTAATCACATATTTGACATTATCAAAAACATATCATGCAAGGAATCTATATCATCAAAATGAAACAATAAGAAATCACACCATTAAACACCTATATAACCTGGAAACTTGTAGGGTGAAAACCAACAAACGTTTAAGCAATTACACCATTTGAACACGTATATACCTGGAAACTGGTAGGGTGAAAACCAACAAACTTTTAATTTTATTATTAAACCCTCGTGAGAGTGTTCAAAGTTTCGCAGTCATCTGCATGGACTATTAATTATTTACCTTCGACCATGTTAAACATAATCTATAATTTTCACAAGTCACCATCCTTTCATGTCATTGATGTCGTCAACAAGCTTCGCTACCATGATTAGATAAAGCATCAATCAATCAATAATCAATCTTTAAATGTGATCCTTTAACACTTATTCATGTGCATACATGAGATGTGAATACAATATCACAACATACCTCTTCTAACATCACTACTCATGCATTAAGTGTAAGAAAATAATTATCAAGCATGTCAAAATAATCCCCATATTATTATGACACTTATCACATACGCTCACCTTCGTACAAGAAAAATCACTATAGTTGTCGAGAAACTCCTTTATAGGAAACTCAGACATCGTGCATTCAAGTTGCTTAAAATTTAATGAAAGAACCAACCCTTTAGCTATTACTTTTGGTGCATGCAAATACGTAAAGAAAGCCAAAAAATTGAATGATGTTCTTATGCATGCAAAGGAAACTAATTTCCCCAAAAAATACTTAACAAAATAGACCATGAAAACACTTGTTTCCTTTTGGAGGAAATATAGCATAATATGCATGCAAAAACATGATTTTTTTTCTTAAAAATAATACAATAAAGCATACAAATACATGTATTATTTTCCAAAGTTTATACCAACATTACCTATATATATATATATATATATATATATATATCACAGAAACCAACACATGACTACTGTTTCTATGCATGCAATTAATCTTTTTCCCCTAATAATATTTTCCAATGTAGGATAACAAAAAATTCTATCATTTCCCACATACAAAATTATATTGGTTCTAGTGAAATATAATAGAAATTATGCATGAATATACATGATATTATTCCAAAATGAACTAGCATAACAATTATGATCACATTAAAATAATCACATATTTTTATTTTGTAAATAAATATAACTCAATAGTTCTTCTATCCATGCGAAGGACATATCTCTACAAAGTGACTATTCTTTGTGTATGCAAGAGCTTGTCATAATAGTCCTCTTTTAATGTATGCAACACATATCCCTCCTTTAATAGGGTCTATCTATTTATGTTATATATAGTAATACTTTCCCTTTTGAAAATAAATTGGTGCAATTAACTATTGTTTCTAGGCTTCTACATATGTGTTCTTTGGGAATAAAATGATTTTTTACTTGTGTAAATAAAACATAATTGTTTTGAAGAAACCAACATAGTTTCTCTATATTTTATGTACAAATTTCTCATGGATTTGTTTTCAAGAAATTTTCATAATGAACCCTTATTTCGCACATCATAAGTAGGAAACCCATTTAAAATAATAAAAGTGTTAACATTTTATGCATTAAACCATGCAATTAAATCGAGCACACAAACTAATTATCTTTTTATCCCCCAAAACATGTAATTTTTGTAAACACTTGCAAAGGAAATAACATAACTGAATTATCCTTCGAGGAGAAATATTCCAACTAAGATTTCAAATCCAATATGGGTTTTGAAACTGATGAAAATATAAATCTAAATATCACGAGCCTCAACAGAAAATAAAGGATGATGATTAGGCCCTATCATTTTCCCCATGCAAGAAACATAAGCAATACTTCAGAGAAAAATTTAAGTTTAATTACTTATGCTTACTTCCACCATTACTATTGATGAGCCTCCTAAATTGACTCTCTTTCACGGTAACTTGGCATGAACTCCATTCAGCAATTGAAGTTGAGCTATTTCTAAAATTTCATTATCCAACTTCCGTTAAGGAGCAACCCTCACAGACTTCGAGCAAGACCTGATCCCTCGCACGAATTCACGCATAAATATTTTATCTTTGTAGTGGGATCTATACTTCAAGAATGACCTGATCCCTTAGAGGACTTCCCTCATAATTTTTTTTTTCTTTATAGTGGGATCTATACTTCAAGCATGACCTAATCCCTCAATGGACTTCACTCATAATTTTTTTGTCTTTGCAGTGAGATCTATACCCTTTGTCATAACATGTCGTCTATCAAGTCCTCTCCCCACCATAAATTGTCACCCTATCTTTTTATTCATATCGCTCCCTCTCTCTTAAGAGATATAAAGAGAATAAATAATACCAAGGGTCGTTATCAAGAGTTTGTTTCAATTTCGATCGATCTTTGATTAAAAAAGTTAAAATGATATTAACATAATATTATTTTACCATGTGTAAATACATCAGTTAGAG
Organism: Pinus albicaulis; assembly: GCA_034641835.2. Classification (NCBI taxonomy): domain Eukaryota; kingdom Viridiplantae; phylum Streptophyta; class Pinopsida; order Pinales; family Pinaceae; genus Pinus; species Pinus albicaulis. Next base: position 1,468,266,472 of record CM076575.1, read on the forward strand.
TACAGATATTATAAGGATATTACATATTCCCCCCCTTAAAGAGAACAACATCCTCGGTGTTCATCCCTCACTAGGACTTAACTTTTACTCATGATATAACATTTTAAGCAACCTAGAAGGGGATCTTTCCCATTCAAAATGAATAATTTTTTATGTTCAATAAGTAAGATCAATAATGTTTCTTATTCAACATAAGAATTTTTAGCTACCAAATAAGAATTTTCTACGTCCGATCACTATGTCTTTATTCAATTTCATAAAAAAAAAATCATAATTTCTTATACGAGGGTGAAAATGTGAAGTTGGGTTACACTTTTTTCCCTTTTTTGAGAAAAAAATATCATTTTTTCTATTCTTCAACTTTCCGCAAGCCAAAACAATATTTCTGTTTAGAATTTCATTTTACGATAAAAATAAAACTTGTCAAAAATTTTATTAGATTTCTATTACTTATTTTTTGGATTTTTTTATTCACATTTGATATCTCAACTTACCATTTCTTTGAGTTTGTGTTCTTTAACAATCAAAGGATTCATAAAAATTCATGTTCAAACGCTTTGGTGTGTTCTTTGAATTTTTTTTTTTTGACAAACAAACGTGTTACAACAATCTAGACAAACTCTACTTCGGTATCGTTATATTTATGAAACCAATTGTTGCATATCATAATTACTAGAATTTTTTGAACTGATCCAATATGAAAAAACAACATATTTTGAATATGTTTCGAATGTTTCTCAACATATTACAGACGACGGACCAATGTAATTCACCATAATTTTTTCAATTTTTTTTACGGTGTATTTTGGAAGATACAAAATTTTGATTTCACCGAATCATAATGACCTTTAGAAAATGTTTGCACACATTTTAGTACAAAATTAATTAATATTAGTAAATATTTATGGAATTCCATAAAATTTATATTTCCTTAAAGTAGATTGAATTCTTCAAATGCTTGTCTTGGTTCCGACAGTTAATTAAGAAATTTTGATGGAGTTTAATCATTCCAAAGTTGAAGAAATGTGCTCAGAGCTGAGCTCCTGCGTAGTTGCAGATGTTTTAGTGCGGCCAAACTCTTAAAATAGTTCAGTCGAATTGTTTTTTCTGCTCCATTTCATTAATTCTAATGACAAACAAGTTCAGTCGAATTTTTTTATAGAATTTGGGTCGAACTTTTTCTTGCAAATTAAATTGGCTAGAAAATTCAATGAAGCCCCTCCAAAAAAACATTTTGCAACTATATAAATAGCTGAAAATTGAATCATTATTTGCTCATATTTTCGTACATTTCTTCATTTGGGCTGATTGGACAAAGGACTTTTTTTGGATTTAATTTTCAAAGGACTCTTTTTTGGGCTTAATTTTCAAAGGACATTTTTTAAAGTGACATTTTTTTAGAGGATTTTTGGGCTTAATTTTCAAAGGAAATTTTTTGAAGGTATTTTTTTTAAGTGACACTGTTTTTAGAGGTTTTTTGGGCTTAATTTTAAAAGGAAATTTTTTGGAGGTATTTTTTAAAGTTACATTTTTTGGAGGTATTTTTTAAAGTGAATTTTTTTAGAGTAAGTGTTTTGGGTTGAAGTAAATATTACATATCCTAATAAGGAGTTTTTGATATGTATAGATGCTTGCAATGAATGAATTGGTGGAGTCCTGATGGAGGGAGAGAAGGTGATATGCTATGAGTTAAGGAAGTTGAATGAGCATGAGTGAAAATATGTGACTCACGATATTGTGTTTGTAGCTATCATTCATGCATTGAAGATGTGGAGAAATTATCTTATTTACAGGACGTTTTCCTTAATGATTGGTCTTAGTGGACTGAGGTACTTGTTTGAACAACTCAATCTAGATGCCAGGAAAGCTTGATTGTTGGATACCCTCATTGAGTTTGAATTTTATATCTTGTACATCAAGGGCAAGGAGAACATGGTTGCATATTCTCTTAGTAGGAGAGTGTAGGTGAATCCTATTTCACCTGTAAGTTCTTATGGGACATATTTATAGGAGTGGATATTACATACATGATAACATGATGAGAGGTATCAGTAGTTGAAGTAGAGAGGTATCAGTAGTTTAAGAAGAGATTTCAACAAAAAAGTGAAGGTGTTATAGCTAAGGAGTATCATCTCACGACATATGGCTTGGTTATATTCAAGAATAGATTTTATGTGACAGATACGAGTGATATCAAGAAGCTTATCTTGAGGGAGTTTCATTTCAATACATATTCAGAATACCTGTGATATTAGAAGACTTTAAAAACTATTAAGAAATTCTACCATTCTTGGCCAAAGAGGTGGTTGAGTTTGATGCAATATGTTTGGACTATTAGTAGGTGAAATCAAAGTGTAAGAATCTAGTTGGTTTGTTGTAGCCTATTACAATTCTAGAATGGTAATGGCAGGTCATTTCCATGGACTTCATTATGGTTATGTCAAGGAAATCCAGAAAACATGATTCCATCATGGTTTTGGCTGACAAGTTGAGCAAGGTAACTCACTTCATTGTAGTGAAGTCTACACATTCAAATAATGATGTAGCTCATATATTTATCAAGGAGAGAGTGATATTGCATGGTGTTCCAATGAATATCATATTAGATAGAGATTCCAAGTTGACTTCCAAGTTTTGGAAAGAGTTGTTTGTAGTATTGGGGACAATGTTGGATTTCAATATAGCTTATCATGTGCAGAGAGATGGATAGATGGCGAGTGTTAACAAAATTATTCAGGAAATGTTGAAGATTTATGTCATGCAACATCATAGGAAGTGAGAAGATTGTCTTCCACTAGTAAATTTTGCATATAATAATGGGTATCTGGAGAGCTTGAAAATGAGTCCATTTGAGGCTCTTTATGGGACGAGTTGCAATATTCCTATAATATGGAGTGATCCAGTGAGTAGGGTATTGATTGGAATGGATATGTTGGCTAATATGGAGTAGGAGATGTAGGTTATTAAGAATAATTCAATTGTATGATAGGACAAGAAGAAGATTTATGTAGATTAGCATAGATAAATCAAGGAATTTTAGGTTGGAGAGCATGTGTACTTTCACACCAATCTGAAAAGGAGCTCCTTGAGGATTGGGTCATTCGCCAAGATAACACCTTGATATTGTGGAACTTTTTAGATCCTTGAGAGGATTAGACAAGTGGCCTACAGCTTGCACTTCCGCCAATAGTGTAAGTACATGCAAATTTCCATCTTTCCTTGCTTATGAGATATGTCCAAGATGTTGATCATGAGATTGATTGGTCTATATTAAATATGGAACTAGAGGGATATTTCTAGCTAAATCCATGATGCATGTTGCAGTGGAAACAACTCATGATCCAGAACCGAGAAATAGAGCAAGTTAAAATGCACTCGAAGATCTTTGGGCCTAATGAAGCTACATGGCAGAAGGTTGATCATATGTGGGCTTTGTATCATTCTTTATTTTTTATTGAGCATATATTTTTGGACTATATGCTTTTGTTATATATATATATATATATATATATATATCTTTGTGTGTGTTTGTGTGTGTGTCTATGTGTATTTAAGTATTGTGATAGTATTGTGGAGAATGGTTTGCTGGTTATAAGTTTCATTGAACACCAAGGTCAGTGTTCCCCAAAGGGGGAGGGGTTTGTAACAACCTCTCGTTGACTTTCCATATAAATAAAATAATACCAAGGTCATGGGACACATATTCCCAGTTGAATGGTGGTTAAAATTTGTAGTGGGCATCACTTGTGGTTATTTAATGGCTATGGAAATTGGCAAAGGAAAGGAGAAAATAATTGGCATTTAATTAATGAAGGCAATGAAAAAAATGGGAAAAATAAGATGAAGAGACACAAATTTTCATGGAAGGGAAATTACAAGAAAAATGAAGGAAAATGAAGAAAAATGAGACATTAATAATAAAAAGGCATCATAGAATTAGTTCACAATTTTTTGGCTTACCTTTTGTCATTTTAGTTTTGGTTCTATCATTCTCTCATACTCTTGCACAATTAGAGTATTCTTGGAGTACTATATCATTCACTTAGATTTGGATAAATAAATAAAAGGAAAGAAAGGAAGCACACAGAGATAAGTGGATCAACAACTACAATTGGCTTTATTTATAGGTAACATGTTGCAGGAGTGATCCGCTTTTTGGTATTTCAGAGGCATGGTATATGCATATGGTTTGTTGGCTATGTGTTTTCATTAGCATGGATATTTGTTTTGGATTACAATGGTTTCAACCATGCGTTTCCATTTCATGGATATTCATGATGTAGCTGGTTTTCCCATTTGGTTTTTTAATTGGTTCTCAGCTATCCTATGGTTGTGGGTTATAAAAAAGCCTTTATAGAACTAAAATATCTTTAGTTTCATGGAGGCAATGGGTTGAGTTACTATTCCTTAGAGCCTGTGGGTTGGGAAAAATTCTTTGTAGCCTTGAAATAGCTTGAGTTCCTTGGAGGCTATGGGTTGAGTTACGAGTTCCTCAGGCCATGGACAACCTGGGTATCGACTGATATGTGTAATGTAGGTGAGATCGTTGTGCTTGAGGATTGAGGTGGTTTTTCCTCTGGAAGCCTTGGCTGGTTCTAATTTATTTTAAACCTTATGATCCTGCATTCATGCATCGAATAAGGTACGGCGGTGATTGGCTAAAATAAATATTTGGTTAAAACCAATCTATGGTCAGGTGGTATGTGGAAGTCCTTGACTTGGTTAGCATTTTCTTATGTTAATATGAGCTATTTTTCTATTTTTATCTATGGGCACTTTTACTAGTTAATATTTTTATATTATGGTTTATTAATTATAGTTTATATTATGGTTATATTATAGTTATATTTATGGTTTTATGATGTTCTCTAGCTATGTCTCTTGTTCATGATTTGATAACTTACTGGATTATTGATGAAAGAGTGGGATAATAAGTGTTATTGCATCTAACTAGAGAGGGCATAAAGGCTTCCTGATCATTCTCAGATGATGTTTAGAAGGTTATGATTAGATATGGATTCATGACCTATACCTTATATGTTTATCATGTGTTTGACGAAATGTCTCTCTTGCATTAGCCTTGTCTAGGTCAATATATTGTGGAAGTTTTGATTACTTAACATTGTTATCATCATTTTAATGACTATGGAAAGTTGTAGGAAGTTATGGGTAGTGGTCTAGAGGCTAGTATGTAAACATTCCATATATCTCATCACCGCATGCACTGAACCAAGAAATTTGGGTCACAATTGAATGTAGGAAGGATTATGGGTGCAGTTGGAGCCTCATAACCACATGCATAGATTTTCAAGGGAGATTTTGGGGAGTAAACCCAGTGAAAAAGAGTTCCAACTCAGGGATTGATAACCTAGGGTTGTTGGTAGGCTCGTGAGTGATATGTACTCTCTGAGGGATGTCAGTATGTGTTTTGGTTTGTTGGCCCCACTTCCATAACTATAACTTGGAGGTTAGGTCATATCATAGTGACACTCAAATAATATTTACCTTGTAGGGTTTATTAAAGTGGGTAAATGTGGTAGGAGGCATTACAAAGATATTAATGTTAAGCAATAATAATAGTAGGCTTTGATATGTATAAATAACAAAGGGTTTAAATATTTCTCATGAATGTTGAGAAATGAACTATCTTGTTATCTATGTATTGTATAGAATTTTGGATTTTATGCAAGTTTAATGAGTTAAAATTGATATGGTTGACAAGATTGTCCAACTAGAGTTTCACGCAAAAAAAAAATTTGATTGTGCTAGGGTTTTTTATTTGTAGCATGTTACTACCAAGATTTTGACAAAGGCACATTGAGCAAGGTTATTGAGAATTGTGGAAAATTAATGAATGACAGGGTTTTCAATGTTAATTGAACTAGGTCGTAATTATATGGTTGGAAGAAATGATTCAAAAGAATCCAATCCAATTGAGAAAAAAGTATTGTAGTTTTTTTTCTATTATTATCGAGCACAGGTGGATCCAATATGAAAATTTTAAAACATGTTCCATTGGTTGATCATGGTGGCAGGGTGGTGCAAGGCAGTACAGTCAAGTCTCCTTCAAGTTATAGCCTTATAACATTTGATGGTGGCAGGTTGGTAATGGGGAAGGTTGGAACCTACACATGGTGTTGGTGCATCCTTCCGCTTGTAGCTAGTAAATATGGTGTTGGCATCCTTTAGGTTGGAGCTTGTAATCTAAGGTGTTGGAGAGTCATTCAAGTTGGAGCAAGTAAACCAAGGAATTGGAGTGTCCTTACATTTTGAGCTAGTAAACCAAATAACTGGAGTGTCTTTCTAGTTGGAGCTGGTAAACAAGGGTTTGGAGCCTCCTTTAGTTGGAGTTGAGAATATTGGAATTTGGAGCTTCCTAAATGATGTAAATATTTTGAAGTGAAATATTAAAAAGTGTTTGGTGGTGATTCTCCTGGAAGGGTATCCACCTAAAAAAAATTATCCACTATCTTAATCATTGTGCATTGTTGAATGATGTTGTTTACTATTCATGTGATGATGATTTATGTCGATCTAATGTTAATGATAATTAATTCTCTGTGAAGTTAAAAATACTAATTAAAGAGAAATATTGATTCACCACTCTCTCATTATTTCCAACAATTGGTTTCAGAGAAGATTCCTTCATTTGCAGCTTAACAGTTCGAAGGAAGATCTCAGGTGAATTAAGATGGGAAGTTCAAGGAAGCCAATCACCAAGAATTCATAGGAATCAAGGGAACTCACCAATACTGAAATATTTTCAAAACCTATTACAACTTATGAAGATAAATATGTTAGTCCAATTCCTTTGCTCAATGAATCAGTTTTTATATTTTGGAAGGGTAGAATGGAAGCCTAGTTGGGAGCTATTGGATATGATGTATATGATTATGTTCTTACTAGAGACGTCTCTATTGATACGTAAATAAAATATAATTCCAAGGCCATTATTGTAATCTTAAATTCCTTTCCCGATTCAATGAAATCTAATGTAGTATGATTCTCTTCTACCAAACATATTTGGGAGAGATTTCAAGATCACCATGCAGTTCAAGATCACGTTGGTCATGAAAAAGATGATGATGATCATGCTTCAAGTCAATGAGATACTCATATTGAAGATTTTGACAATAAGGAAAGAGATTAACAAGAGGAGGTGGACATGGAAAAGGGATTATTCAATGCTTTGAAAGAGTTGAAGAACATAGAGGAAGAAAATTACAGGCTCAAGGAAGAAGTTGATCAAAAGGAAAAAGAACTTGAAGAGAAGGATCATGTTATTAATGGAATGAAATAGGAATTTTATCATTTCAAAGAGATATATAAGGTTGATAAATACCTCTGCCACTAAACGAAATAAGAGAACATATGTTTGAAGACCCAACATGAAGAACAAAAGAGGACCAAATTAGAAAAAAAGTGTCAAATTCAGAAGAAAGAAAAGGATTGCATAAAAAGAGTAGGAAATTATATCATTAAGAGATGGAGTAGAAAAACTAAACAAGAGGATATATTGGACATAAAATTTTGGAAATATTCTCAGTTTACAAAGATATAAATCTCTCAAAATAGGTATTGGATATGCTGGAGAACCATCGTCTAATGGAGAGGCAAGCTCCAAGTCCCCATAAACCAAATAATAAAAGATTTCTCAAGAGAAAAATCAAGGATAAAAGAAATTTGAAAATTTTGTGGCTCGAAGAAGCAATTTTTATGTATTCAAGAGTCATTAAAGGTCAGTACACCCTTGAGGAAGGATGTTTTATAGAATATCTTTCCAGCAAGGCATCACGTCCAGGTACCCTAAAATGTTGAACGATTATTTATTTTCATGTGCTAACTGTGGGCATATGGATAAGGACTGTAATATGTATAACATGGTTAATTATCAATTACATTATTAGAATACCACAATAAATATTGCAAGATCAATCAGAATATTTCAAAATAATTATACCAGGAGAAATTATATGTCAGTGAGGTCTAATAGGTTATCATGGAAAGATGACACACACAATTGTAGAGGTCAAATGACACCCAAATTCCGAAAACAACATGTACAAGTGAATATTTTCTAGATGGAGACATTATAAAACAAAAAAATCAAAGGTTTTCCAAGGTTAAATTTTAAAAATCAACCCATACGAGCTCTCCAATATCAGAAATTAATGGTCATGAAATTTTTTATTCGATAACCACATGGGTCGATAACAATTTGAGTTAGCATTCTTGGACCACTTCACATAATATGAGTTGGGATTCCCTGACATGTACCACCCAAGGAAAGTTTATTTTGAGTGGACTTGGATATATGCATCCCCAACTGATCCTCTTTCCTTTCTCTTAAGTCATTTTCTCATTAATGAGCGAAGTGAGGGACAAAGGAGTTCAAAATCCATTGGCAAATGAAGGAGAATAAGAAGTTTGAGCATTTTTATGTTGGAAAAATTGCTCCAAGGAAATCCTACATTCCATTGTTGAGATAGTTCCACCATCATTGAGAGTTCTCCTAGCTTCTTTGAGAGAGTGTGAGTTCCACCATCATAGGAGATTAAAGAAGGAGTTCCTTGTTGAGAGCTCTTAAGCTCCATTTCTCAAGAATTTATCTTCAAGTGTTTTGATATCTCATTTGTGGCTCTTCTTATAGAAATAAATGAAGGATATTGTGTTCCTATGTGTTTAGTTGATGTATTTATGCTTCATTAAGAATTGTTCCATGTTATTTGTTCTAGTTTTTATTTAATCTTGTTCAAGTTTTGTTCTTACCTCATTCATGCTTTGTTGGTTCTTGTTCAAGCACTAACATCATCCAACTTTTTGTATGCTCTTTGTAGGTGAAAACCACTACAAGGAAAGCTTTTTTGGGACCCTTGATCAAAAAAACACTAATTACAAAATTTCCACCATAATTTGTGCCTTTCTTTGATTTAATTGGTTGTGTGGTAAGACCTGCCTCTCTCTGCATTTTCACTATTTTTAGCACCCATTATCACTCTGGAATTTTTCAAGTCCCACTCATACCTGCTCCTGATTACCTGCACTCCTGTATTTTTTCACAATTTAGATAGGTTTCTTAGTTACTTTGCTAACCACTATTAGTACTTGGTAATAGCTTATTTTTTCTTGCAAAAATTATAATTCACATAGCTTAACTAGGGGAAAGTAAGTGGCCCTAATATACACATGATTTCTATCCTATTTTTCTCAATTCAGTAATCACAAATAGTTTAATTAGGAGAATAGTAAGTGGTTCTTTATCCATACATGTTTTTGATTAACCAAAGCTTTTAAAATTTCAAATTTTATTAATCAGAATAGGAATCGGTGTTAGTAAGAAAGGTAGTAGCCTTTGCTTCCCTTGAGTCCTTGTGACGATCTTCTGTTTGGATCTGAAAGCTTTCTCAAATCACTTATTTTTCCATCTACCAATGTGATCACACAATTTAATTAGGAAAGAAATAAGTTTCCCATCATCCACATATGCTTTATTCTCTTGAAAAGAACAATCACAGGATAGCATAATTAGGGAAGTTGTAAATGATCAGTGCATATCCACATTGCCTCACACTTTTGTATGCTCACAAGTTCAGTTGCACACATTTTCACTTCACACACTAAACTCATATAAAATTTTTACCAATGGTATCCACCTTTTGGAAAATTTATACTTAGTTTCTTTGAAGCTTACATTTTCACACCCTAAGTAAATAAGCCTCTTTAAAAACAACTCTATCACTTGAACACACTAAATTCCCCACAGGAGTTACAAAAGAATTTATAGTTTAGGTTAAGACCACAGAGGTAGGTATCCAATAAGCGGTCATGGTTGTTTATACTCTAAAACATAGAATTTGTCTTATAGGGTGCTTAAAATCATTCATCATTCCATGGAAAAGAATACTCAAGGATGACATAAACCTAATTTAGAGGGGGTTAGGCTTAGGTCTCATTGTGTGTAGTTCTCTATGACGCTACCTGAATAATTTAGGGTTCCACGTTATTGACTAACTACCAAGAAGCTCAAGACTCTACTACCCCCATGGGACAAAGGTAGCCTTAGTGGCCAAAATTTTATGGAATCTTTACCTATAAATGGTGGTATGTGAAGCACTGAAACCTCTCGATACCTTGGTTGATTCTTGGCTACTGGAAACATTTCCAGTACTTTCAAGATGTGGCCCTAGTACCCTTCTATAATAATCCTTGCAAGGCCCAGTTAATTTTTGAGTGGAAAGAATGAATAGGTCATTTAGGAATTTTTCTCACACACAAAACATACAAAAGATTTATTATTTTCTGATTGATCACATAACATAAAATTAAAAAGAGAATTAACCTTTTTTTTTCTCCTTTTTCTATGTATGTGTTGCATTTTATTTGATAAAATTTCCCCTCCCCATATAAAGTAAAATTCACCCACAAAGGGCACCTTACAGAAACCAAGGGTTACCCTTCGCTCACGTCGCATCCTAAACCTTCCCCCTTTAATGGGAGGTTTTATTGGTCTCTCACCATCAAGGTGTATAACAAACCATCCAACCACTGTGATTGGGTCATCCTTTATTGGAGTGACCTTGTTAGGGACACCTCCCCATCAAGGACACCCTTTTACTACCCCCATAGGGAGTCCACATTCTACTCCTCCAAGAAGATCTACTACTTCTCAAAGGAACTTATTTCAATCGACATCCCCAGGTCATACAAATATGGATAACAACATCAATATCCCATTTGTTTCTTCTTTGTATCTAACAGATTTAACTAAGCTCACTAATGGTCTGATCTCCCATAAACAAACTTGCCCCCCTATACCAACCAAGATAACTTTAGATATTCCCAAATTTAGAGGAAAGAAAGGATAATATCTCACTAAACACATCATGAACTATGATTTGTGGTGTTCATCTAACAACGTCATTGAGAAATGGTATGTGATTGAGGAAACTAGTTCCCATCGCACGTTCGAATACATGGGGCATTCATTCCTTAGATTTTTCCAAATCCTATTGTGACATGACAATGGCTTAGAGATGTTGACCCACTTTAGACAAACCACCTCCACTCATATTTCAGACCATTTCCATGAGTGGAAAAAGTATCGTAACCTTTGTAAATTCAATATAACACGAGACCTTCTCCTAGATTTATTTTTGAAATCCCTTCTAAAATAAATTACAAAATATGTGGCTAGAAGCATGCCTCAAATAGAGGAAAATGATATCACCAAATATCAAGAGTTTGAGATCATCTATACCCAATTAGGATACCTCTACACGATCCTACCTTATGTTCCTCGTCCACTTCATTTCACTTAAGATAATCCAGGAGCCTAAAATGATGCAGGCAGTTTGATTGGAATCGTATCTTAAAATGAACCTTGTAGCATGTTCCAATAGTCCATAAATGTATACAATGGACCACCCCATTTCAGATTCTTTATAGGTCCACATTCAACCCAAATCCCAACCAGCACGGGGTATTATCCTAATAATCCAGTGCATTCCTAGAAATCTCCCACGTAGGGGAACTAATACCCTACCATACCGAGTAACCAGTACCTTTCCACGTAGTCTTACCAATATCCTCCTCCCACAAAAGAGGCTTTGTCAAATACCCAAACCCCTTACATTTATTAGACAGTTGGCATGGCCTTGATGGCTAGTGGCAACAAATGTGTTGCCATTTATGTTAACAATCATGCTAGGAGATGTGTTGGAAAGTTTGGATTGTCACCAAGTGTGTTGGAATTGATATAAACTAGTTTAGCATTGAAGTTCGCAGCATAAGATGTTTGAATTGGCATGAATGGTGTGGTGAGCTCAGGAGGAGTTCCATGGTTGTTGTTGTCTTTTGTAGAGAACCATCATAGTAGTAGTGCCATTAAATAATTTTCAATACCAAGACTATGATGTTTGGGAGCCCTAGGCCCTCAAGGAACTTAGGAGGGGTAATATATTTGCTTCAATCTCTTGTAGAGAATCATCATAGTATGAGGCTTTCTAGAAAATCCATAATATTATGATTATGATGGTAAGGAGACTCAAGATTTGGAGACATTTTTTCATCAATAGGTTTTCTCAAATACTCTTGGAAATGGCATAGATAGATATTTCTTGGGAAGATATTCCCAACGGTATGTTAAAGTCCACAAATGGCATCCTAGATCAAAATTTATTGACAGTAAAAGTCATGATCCCCCAAATTCAAATTTTCAATGCTTTCCCGAAACTTCAAAATGCCCGGAAGCGCGTATCTTCGTTTAAAATATATATGGGATATTTTGAGCTAGAGTAATGAGAATGGTGCCTAGAAGTTGGGAAGACCAAAAGGCCCAAAAACACGTAACCTTATTTCAAAGACATTTGGGATAGAATTGATCCGAGATAGAGATAATAGTTCCCGGAAGCCCGAAAACCAAGAAACTCGTAAATTTATTAAAAATTGTTCTGGGATTGTAAGGAGATGGGCTAGAAAGGTACAATAATTTATGGATTGACAATTGATAGAACACGTAACTTAAATTTCTTGAAAGTGGAAATACCAGAAGAAATTTCAATTGAGTGTTTGGAAAGAGAGTTGTGAGAAAGATATTTTGTTGGAAGTTGATAGTTTTGTCAAATGATGAAAGACACACCCAAGTATAGGTTTTTCGGTGGTTTTCATTTGTTTTGGTGACTAAGGGCCAGACCAAAATCCCACAAGCCCATAAGGAGTACACTATTCATTTTAAATAATTGTCGGGCACCAGGGCATCTTGGATCCTCTCTATAGTGACATGTGTATACGATTTAGGCCCAATGGAAAAGTAGGGCATTTTCATAAGGTAATGTCGACGATAGAGAAACAAGGGCACACAATTTATAGAAAGAATTAAGCCTCGATGGGACAACAGAAGATCTTAGCACCTAGAGGCCTAGCCTAATATCACGACACCTTATTCTATTGTGATACAAATACAAATGCACTAGGATAAAAGGGCATCACAATGGCACCACATGTCATCATCGTAGACTTTTTATCTTCTAATGCATACAAATGGTAGTCTAGCCTGACATATAATCATGGAGGAGAAATTTCAATGCTAAGATTATGCTCGGGACAAATTTTATGTGCCTCTATTTGACTTGGGGCATAGAACATTTCACACATGGAATTTAAGCTCTCACTGCTATATTTCAAAGAGGCGCCCTTGAAGGTATTTGGTAGTGTTGTAGCCTCTACAACACCCTCCAAAAAAACCCCATTTTTAAAATTTTTGGAGCCCCTTGAGCACAAAGAAAATTTAAGTAAAAGTCAGGAAGAATAAGTCGCTGAGTTGCAAATCCTAAATTTGTGGAAAACTAAAACCCCGTGACCCCGCGAACCCGCAACCCTGAGGTCGCGAGGTTGCAAGGTCGCGAGGTCGCATTCCCCTCGAATCACCTCAACATGCGACCTTGCAACCTCATTAAATGCCCGCACATGCAACCCTTTTATATATTGGAGGTCGCTAAGTCGCATTTCGTATATGCGGCGGATAGAAAAAAACGGCTCTGACAGGTCGACTGGAGCGCGATTTTCCCAGGTAAGTTGCCATTTTTCCTACTGTTGTTTCCTTTTTTATTATTCTTGCCAAATCCCTGCATTCCCCAGCCTTTAAATTGTCATTTACCTCACCCATTATTTTCATTTATTGCTTAGGGTTTTCTTCTGATTCCAGTTTTCATCACACTTGCCCAACTCATCACAATTTCTTATCCAGCTTCTCATGGCCTGTTCCCTACTCCAACAGCTATCCTTTGACTCTGTCTAGACCCATTTAGCCTTGTCTTTTTCCAGTTAAATGGAAAAAAACCCCACGCCGCGCACGGCCAAAACCCCCGGCAAGCCCTAGCGTGACTTGCGACCCCGCGACCCCGCGACCTAGTCGCCAGGTCGCAAGGTCGCATTTCCGCGGTTTCTCAAAACTTGCAACCCCGCGACCTAGTCGCAAGGTCGCAAGGTCGCATCCCTTCCATTTTCTGAAATCTGCGACTTAGCGACCCCGCGACCCAGTCGCAAGGTCGCATTTCCGATTTTTCCCGAAATTTGCGACCCAGCGACCTAGTCGGAAGGTCGCAACTTGGCCATTTTCTTACAATCTGCGACCCCGCGAACCAGTAGGCCCTTTATTCAGTTTTTCCTGTGTCCTAGTTGAAGTAATTGATAAACTGTAATTGGTCTTATATCATCATGGCGTCTTTCTTATCTTGGGAATCTTTCATGAATATGACAGGTGAATTTGAAGCAGACTTCGAGTGTATACCTGTCCTCTCGGATTCCAGCAACATGGGACCTCCAGTGTCCTGGAAGAAAGACAAGAACTTGGCAGTGGAAGATGTGGAGATTGACATGCCAATGTCCCCACCCCCGATATACAGAGATACTCTTTGCACATTTTCCAAAGGGGACAGCATGTGTTGGTACCAAGTGTACGCAGAGTTTGCCAAAACGGAATTCCCAGAAGACCTCCCGGATCGGGAAATATACTTACAGGCTAAAAGATCCAAGCTACATCTCGTAGGTGCTCACCCGACCATATTCCCGTGCCTAGAGGTGATAGATTGGATTATACAGAAAATAGATCCCAAGATGTTCGTGATCAGAGACAGCGAAGGCAAGGCTTTCGCAACGCTTAAAGGCTCAGATGCCCATGTTTATTACTCTTTGCCTAAGCGAGAAGAAGAATTCACAGAATATTGGGCCAAGGCTCATGCAGTTCCTGTAGTTGACACTATAAGGAAATGGTGGGAGGATCCCGAAAATTTTAAGGTCAAGAAAGACCAGGAATATCCAGTGGCGAGCCTGAGAAAGGTATATAAATTAGTAGCTGTCATGCTTTGCAAATTGTACCGGCGCCTCGATGCCACCACCTTCAACGGCACATGGGCAACTCTCATGGAATATGTCACAGTGCACGGCACCTGTTTCAACTGGGCTATCATATTGATGACCTCCATGCATATAAATTTATCCTCCGCATTGGTACTAGATGAAGGAATGCCTTCAGAATTCTATATGGCCTCTTATTTATTGGACGTCGTCTGTTCGAGATTGCATTTTGAAGGATGGGCACATAACTGGGATCCCACACAGACCTGTGCAATTCATCTACAAACCAAGGTGTTTTGGGAATCCAGGTATAAACAAGATTTAGAACCAATCTCCCAAGTATTCATCCCGGCTCTATACAGAAAATTATTCGGCCAAGACGCTCCTTGCATGTCTTGGCGAGTCAGGGAGACAATAAGCCAAGTGGCGCATTGGTTTCCTTTCGCCGAATATACATTCATCCGAGTCTTTGGCTCGTTCAGGGCACCACATGCTATGCCTCGTTTTGTTACAGACAAAGTGCTCATGCAAGAGGTCTACTTCCAAATGTCCTCGGGTTTCTCCAGGGTCCTGTCCAAAGGTAAGAAGAAGTTGTAGCCCACGCTACCCCTCACAATCGGCACATACACAGTGAAATACTTCAGAGAGGTAGAGGCAGAGGGAGAAAAGATGAAAATTTATCACTTTAGGGATTTAGAATACCAAACATACGACCCGGAGCTGATAGTTCCTGAACATTGCAAGAAGGCTAAATTCAAATGGAACTATCAGCATGTTGAATGCCCAGGAGAAGATAAAAGAAGGAACTGGTACAATGCAGATAGACAACTTGCTCCGAGAGCAGACTCTAGCCAAGAAGACCCGGATGACCAAACCTTGGAAGAAAGGAGTCATAAATTAGGAGGTGCTTCTTCCTCTCTAGCTAAAAAGCCTCGGACCAGGACAGGGCATAGTACCTCTACCCAACAGAAAGAAATATAGGCCAAAGCCTAGCAAGAGAGAGAAAATAAAATGAAAGAGGACGAGGATAAATGCAAGAAGAGCCTAAAGGCAGAACAGAAGAAGAAGCAGGCTGAGGAGGCCAAGAAGGAAAAGGAGGAAAAAGAATCGAAGGCTGCAGCAGAGCGGGCACTCAAGGAAGAGCTAGACAAAGCAGAAGTTGACCGCCAGAAGAAAGCACAGCAAGCTGCAGAAGCTGAACGGAAGAGGAAAGCCAAAATAGAAGCAGCAGCAGAAGCGGAGCTCAGGCAGAAGAAAAAACATGAGAGGGCGGAAGCCGAACGCCTACAAAGGGAAAAGGAGGAAAAGAAGAAGAAAGAAGAAGAGGATGAAATGCTAGAAGACATCGAGGTATCTCCCCTTGAGGTACCTCTTGTCAGTACACGAGCCCCGCTCTCTGATGCTAGCTTCTCCCAGGGACAAGAGGAGGAGGTATTCGACCTCACCAGGCTCACATTCGATCAATTCCCCTTCAAAATACGACAAGAGAAAAGAAGAAGCCTGGCGCAAAATCCTTCCGCCACATCCACAGTCGCAACCGGCAAAGACGTATTCCTTGATACTAGGACTAATCCCGTAATGATAGCATCAGCTGGCACAGCTTTCACTGCAGCCATAGAAGAAAATGTGACTAGAATGAGTAGAGATATCGTTTCTCTACAAAATAGACTACAGGAAGCAGAACAGCGGGAGAAAAAGGCAGAACAGGAGAGGACTGCATTGAAAGAGGAGGTTCAACAACTCCGAATCAAAACTCCCCCTATCAATGAAGTTCTGCTTGCCATTCTAAAGGAGTGCGATGTATTAGAGGCAACCATAAGGTAAGTGTATGGGGAAATGTTCACCATAAAACAAACAGTTGCCCCATTGGTAAGAGCACGTGCGAAAACTAAGCAGAAACACGAGCAACTGAAGGAGGCCTCAGTTGCCTTAGACAGGATGACGGACTGGACAGTGCAGTACCCTCAGGCTCCTGAGCATTTTCCAAAGAAGGATTGGATTCATACGCAAGATGCCAAAGTCCAAATTCGTATGAAAATGCAGTCCAAGGATAAGCTGTCCAAGGATTTAGACAAATTAATGTCTGCATATGAACACCTGATCAGTGACATCGACTCGATGCATAACCTTCACCATATTTCTTCACTGGGAGCATTGGACGAGGAGAAAACCTGGGAACAAGTAGATCAAGAGATCCAGTCATTTCTGTAGCCCATTAAGCAAGCTGCTGCTGCTCTTCATCTTGCAGCGTCACGAGAAAACCTGGGTCAGTTTCTTGTCACGCCAGTATGGATTTACACCAAGCTCGCCTCTCTTTCCAACCAGATCTCACAGAAAAAGGAAACTCTAGTCCCAAATTCTTTGGAGTGCATGCATCGGTTGAAAGAAGAGGTCCCTCTCGTTTCTCCCATAACATCAGAGTATCAGACCTGGAAAGACTTCCTCAGTGAACAACAGATTGACGCCCCTGACCTCACAATTGTGCGCTCATCTTCATAGCCCAGTGGCAGTAGGTCGCAGGTCGTACCACCCAACCAGGTCGCAGGTCGCACTCACCAGCCAGGTCGCAGGTCGCAGTCTCCCTCCGAGTCGCAAGGCAACTCAAAAAGCAGGCAGGCGAAGAGTCGGGAAGCCCAAAGGGCAAGTTTTGTTCTATAAAACTCCCTCCAGGGAAAATGTAAAAGGATCCTTTTTTTGGGACTCAAGAGATATACAGCATTGTATTTGAAGACAACACTCTTTTTGCATATGAATACAGATACCTGTAGAAAATCCTTTTGGATCTGATGTGTTTCGTTGTGCGAACACTATGAGTATTTCTATACAGTTTCAAAACATCTTTTGATTAATGAAACTGCACTCTTTAATGGCATCATTCATGCATTATGGTTTCTTGTATTTGTGTTAATGATGTTCAGGCTGATTGCTTGCTTAATGGATGTTAATGACTTTGTTTATTAGCATTTCGTTTTATCTTTCAGGAAGTAAAGGGGCATCTCACCATAAAGAACTTTTTCTTTTGTGGTTAGAATAGCCTACAAGCATAACCCCAAAGATGTGTTGTTAACAACACCTCCTTCGGCGTGTATGCTTTATTATTTGTCTTGCTATGTATAGTGTTATATACGTGTTTAATGCATCAACCATGTATCTTGTATCATGTGAATAAGTGTGTATCCACAGGTTCGATCGAGTTATTTTGAGACCAAAGGGAAGGTGACTTAAGCGGTAGCTGGACCCACACCCCGGACGGGATCCCTATTCCAAACGGTTCAAGGTCTGATTGGGACTTTCTACCGAGGAGATCCCCTACTGTTGGCTGGAAAAATTTTTCCGTCAACAGAATTGGCGCTAGAAGGAGGGCCTGATGGCATCCTCCCAGCATACAACCAACATTCCATCACAAACTCCCCATGGGGAGGTCATAAACGATGATCCTATCCCTCCCCCTTTGGAAGATATCCCAAGGGAGGAGGTTCCATATTATGAAATTACTAGAGAACAATTGAGAGCCTTGCGCCCAGCTGCCCGCAATCTCATCAGGGATTTGCAATATGCCCCAATCATGAATTTCTTAACCCATAATAGGACCCCTAATGAAAACCTCACTCGTAATCGTGCACTAGTGAGTTCCATACCTCAATTGGTGAATCTCGTGGTTGAAGACCTTGCCACTGCTATCCAGAACAACAAATCAATTCCTGAACTCCAAATAGGTGAAGACGATTTTGGCATTACTGAACCTTTCCCTGACCCTCAACCCAACCAAGCCCAACAGAACAACAACCAAGTGCTTCCCCCACCTGGGGAAGGTGATGAAGATAGAGGCCGAGGGAATGATGGCGAGGGAAATAGAGCCCGCGGGAATGAAGGCGAGGGAAATAGAGCCCGTAGAAATGAAGGAGAGGGGAATAGAGCCCGCAGAAATGAAGGTGAGGGAAACAGAGGCCGTGGGACTAGAGGTAGAGGAGATAGAGGCCATGGCCAAGGACACCGTGCCAACCACCGCCGCCCAAACCCAAATAGGCAACCTATTTACAATTGGGAGTACCTTAGAAATATGGCCAACCGTGGGAGACATCAAGACGAACACTCTCGCCATGAGGGAGAAGCATCGGTGTCAGGTACGGGGAGTGAATCCGAGCCTGAGATCAGGCACCATTAGCAGGCTAGGAGAGTGCAACCACTTGCTTGGATGGCCCAGTCCCCGTTAGATCTTTTGGGCCCCCTCCACGACCTGCCTAGGCACCCTGAAAAACATCTCCCCAAGTTCGATCCCGAGAAAGGCACCTTGGCTGAGGATCATATAAGCAGCTTCTATCTTTCCCTGCAAATCATGAGGGTTCAAATAGATGATGTTGCTTGCCGCCTTTTTCCGCACACTCTTGAAAACAAGGTGGCCACCTGGTACCGCTCCCTCCCAAGTGCCTCCGTTACGTCATGGGACCAGTTCCGTCGCGTATTCCTGCAGAAATTTTCGGAAGAAAAAACCCCTTCCATGCTCCTTACAGATTTAAGCACCATTAAGTGCCATAATAAGGAGAAGGTTAGAGACTTCAACCAGCGCTTTGCCACCATACTACAAAAGTTTCCCCCCAACCTGGCGTTGGACAACTCTATCACCATAGATTACTATACGAAAGCTCTCCCTAGGGATATCGATGTCTTCGTAAAAAGCGAAGCTCGGCCCACCCTTGCAACAAACTACGCAGCCGCCCTCGCTGTAGAGAGAGACATGATTTCTATAGGATCCATTGATCACGAGGGGAGAGATGACCACAAACCAATCACGAAAATGGGTTAGTCCTCCACAAACAAAACCATGGATAAAGAGAAGGATGCTTTCGACTTCGAGAGTATAGCAAAGACCCTCAAGCTACTGACAAATGAAGTCTCTGACCTGAAGAGGAAGGGTATAGAATCCACGACTAGCACCAAGGCACCTAAGCCCTTTTTCAGAAAGAGCAACCCCAACACCAGCCGACCCCCGTCCAACCCGAAAACTGCTCTTAACGTGGAAGAAATAGGAAAATATAACTTTTGTTCTTTCCACCAGGCTACCCATTCTGAAAAAACATGCCCACAATGGATCGGCAGCATGAAGGCAGTGGTAAATCAGCTTTTGGATGATCAAACCCTAGGGGATGCGGGGGAGGATGATGCTTCCGACCATGATGAGGAGTTTCCCCCGGATGAGGAACCAGGGTCCTCGGTTCTTGCATTTGATATTATCCGCGGGGACAATAATCTTACCGTCACTGACATCAACATGGCAGACAATCCTAAGGCCCAACTCGTAAGAAACTACAGCCTTAGGAGCAAAGGACCAGTTCCCGAACCATCCTTTGAGGAGAAGAAAAGGGCTTTCTTAAGGAAAATCCTCCCCCCGAGGAATGAACAACAAGCTGCCCCTGAGAAGCCCACCAATAACAATACCCTAGCAAATCAAAAGAGCAAGCTCCCGGTGAGGTCCCCCAAAACCACTACCGAGCCTTGTCCTCAATCCAATTCCGCTTATAACATTGTAGAGGACATGAAGAAAACCAGAGCTAACATCTCCCTATACGAGCTTGCCCGCATCACAAATAAATGAGAACTCATTCTTAAAGCCTTCGCCAATACCTCAACTACGAAACCTGTGAGCAATACGTCCGCGCAAGCCAGTCCGAGTGTTCAGTCTATTGTGACGCCATCAATGCAAATTCCAGGGGATCTACTCGTCCCTTCCTGTTATCTTTTGATATTTTCAACTTCAACGTCCATAACTGTCTAGTTGACTCCGGTGCGCCCACAAACGTCATCCCCCTATCAGTTTGTAAGATGTTGAAAATCCGCTCGGAGAAAATTGACGTGAGGATCATCCAACTTGACAGATCGCAAGTGGCAGCTGTAGGAGAGCTAAATAACGTCATCATCTGCCTTTCATCCGATTCTAGAGTCCAACAATGCATTGACATTATGGTTGTTGACATTCCGGAAGCCTACGGACTATTACTTAGCAGAGACTGGTCCAGCAAGCTGCAAGGGTATTTTGCCACTGACTGGTCCCACCTGTGGCTTCCTTACAAGGGCCGAAATAACCAAATCAGGGTAGAAAGCGAACCATATATGAAATATACCGTGACTGATTTGGATGCTACTAATGAAACCATTAGTTTTTCCCAGGAGGAGCTTGGCATGTGCTTCTTGGAAGCCATTTTCGGATGTTATCATCCTCCTCAGTCTCCAGTAGATCCCGAGATCCAGTCTGAACTAACACTCGTCGCGGAAGACCAAGCCACTCCCGTCTCACACCAAACTGAAGTCCCGCCCCAAACTACAACCCCAAAGGAGCCAGAAAATGACGTGTGGACCCTGTACTATGACGGTTCCAAAACCCATGACGAAGCTGGTGCGGGCTGCATCTTTCTAGACCCTCAAAAGAACAAATTCTTGATATCGTGCCGGCTTTAGTTCCAGTGCACCAACAATACTGCTGAATATGAAGCTCTAATCCTCGAACTCAAGAAGGCATTGGATTTAAAGGTAAGGTGCTTACAAGTCATTAGAGGCTCTGATATCATTACTCGGCAGGTACGCAATACCATTCATTGTTTGTCTCTGCATTTAAAAGAGTTATCAATAAGAGGTATGGCGTCTTATTTCTGCTTTCGATGCGTTTGGAATTACATCTATTCTTAGAATGCACAATGCAGCAGCCAATACTCTGGCTAATGTTGCTGCTAGATTTACCCCTTTGAGGGATGGATTTTCTATTGAAGTTATATATAGACCCTCCGTGCCAGATAATATTACTAATTTACATGTTTTTTATGATGATCAACAGATATTGGAATTTATGCTAAACACTGAAGTATTCAAAGATGCGGCAATTGATGAGGCGGATCACGACCAAGCTTTGCAGGAAGAGCATGACCAACGCAAGGAGAACCCCATGCCCAAGGGGATAGTGTCACTTGAAAAGCTCTTTGATCTGCAAAGCCGATTCCGCGGCCCCCCAAATACCAAAGTACAAATTTCCATCTTGGCTCATCGGCAAGTGAACTTGGGATTAGATGAGAACCCGAAGTTCGTTAACGTTGGGAAAGACTGTACTGAAGAAGAGACGCATGCCTTTACCCAACTATTTCGGAAGTATCGAGACGTATTTTCTTTGATGTATGATGATTTACGTACGTACGATACTCGAATTATTCAGCACGTGATACCCATGAAGGAAGGCGTGAAACTGTTCCTACAGAAGCTCAGAAAAGTGCATCCTACTTTGGAACCGATGATTCTGAAAGAAATTAAGAAGCTTTTGGATGCACGCATCATCTTCAAATTTCATCACTCCACATGGGTGTCAAATTTGGTCCCGGTACGTAATAATTCTAGTGAGATCCGCTTATGTGTAGATTTCCGGAATTTGAATTCGGCCTCAAATAAAGACAATTACCCGGTGCCACCTATGGAACAAATATTGCAAGTTGTGTCTAGATCCGAGATGTTCTCCTTATTGGATGGGTTCTCTGGTTACAACCAGGTGTTGGTAGCTGAGCCGGACAGATTGAAAACTACCTTTTGGACCAAATGGGGAACGTTCGCTCTCAGGCACATGCCTTTTGGATTGATGAATGCGGGGGAAACTTTCCAACGGGCCATGGATATAGCTTTCCGTGGTTTGATAGGGAAGAGCATGGTAGTCTATTTGGACGACGTCACCGTGTTTTCGAAACACCAGGGCGATCATTTACGCCACCTCAAGCAAATCTTCGAGAGGTGCAGGAAGTACGGGATTTCACTTAACCTGAAGAAGAGTTTTTTCACTGTGGTGGAAGGAAATTTGTTGGGCCACATTATAACTAAGCAAGGCATTGTTGTAGATCCAAAGCGGGCGAAAGCCATTGCCCAGATTCCCCCCCCCGAGCAATAAGAAAGCAATGCAATCTTTCTTGGGAAAAATCAATTTTGTCCGTAAATTCATATCGGATTTCGCCCAGATAGTCAAGCCTTTGTAGGGAATGATAAAAAAGAATGCAGTGTTCAAATGGAATCTGCCAGAGAAGGAGGCCTTCGAAAAAATCAAGCACGCTATAGCTGAAGCGCCATCCCTCCAAAGTCCAGATTTTAGCAGAGGCTTTATCCTGTATAATTTCGCTTCGGATTCATCACTTGCAGCAGTCCTCACGCAGAAAGACAGAAACAATGATGAACAACCCATATCCTTCATGAGTACTAGTTTACAAGGAGCAGAATTGAACTACCCTGAAATCAAAAATCAAGCTTATGCAGTCTACAAGGCGGTCAAACATTTCAGGCCATACATTTTGAAAAACCATGTCACGGTTTTCGTCCCTCACCTGGCGGTCCGCTCACTGTTTGTGCAGCAAGAGCTAGGTGAGAGGCGAGGCAACTGGGTGGCGTGCCTGCAAGAGTATGATTTAGAGTTTAAACCAGAACACACTGTTAAAGGACAAGGATTATGCCAAATGGCTGTGGAGGCTGCAAGTTCACATGGAGTTGAAGAAGAGTGTTGGGAACAGGAAATCGACATGTATCAGAGTGACCACGTGCCTCAGCAGACAAGCCTTTCTTGGTACTTTGACATTTCAGGATACTTAGCCCAGGGCGTCCTGGACCCTGCCTTAACTGCCCGAAAGAAACACGCGATAAGACTCAAAATTGCATCTTACCAGCTGATCTAGGGTAAGCTTTTCAAGAAACATTACGATGGAGTCATGCTACACTGCTTGGAGCATGATGAAGCACAGAAAATCTTGACCGAGCTGCACGATGGACCAGCTGGAGGTCATTTTGCAGGCGATACCACCGCCCATAAGATAATGCGCGCAGGATACTATTGGCCAACCCTTTTCAGAGATGCGCATGCATATGTCCGGAAGAGCACTAAGTGCCAAAAATTTGAAAACCGGGAAGCACGGCCAGCCGCTCCCTTACTATCAGTAGAAGTGGAGGAACCCTTTCAGCAATGGGGTTTGGACGTCATTGGTGAAATCATACCTCACTCCTCCAAGCAACACCGGTATATTCTTAATGTTGCCAATTATTTCACCAGGTGGGTCGAAGCAGCACCTTTACGCCAAATCAATGATCAAGAGGTAATAGAATTTGTCACTCATTCCATCATCACCAGGTTTGGCGTTCCAACTTCCTTGGTTTTTGATAATGCAACTTACTTTTCATCTTTTAAATTATATGATTTTTCTCTGGAAAACGGTATTGTTCTTAAACATTCTGCAAATTATTATCCCCAAGGAAATGGGTTAGCTGAGTCAACTAACAAAAATATTATCCGCATCATTAAGAAGACCCTGTTGT
The DNA here is from genome assembly GCA_034641835.2 of Pinus albicaulis. NCBI lineage: Eukaryota > Viridiplantae > Streptophyta > Pinopsida > Pinales > Pinaceae > Pinus > Pinus albicaulis. Next base: position 1,468,290,646 of record CM076575.1, read on the forward strand.
CCCACTAGCGCAACTGGCACAATGCTCTTCACAATGCACTCTGGGCCGACCATGTCACGCCCAAGTCCTCCTTAGGCACCTCTCCGTATTTTCTCATGTATGGAAAAGAAGCTTTTCTTCCTCCCCATTTATCTCTCCCTGCCCTTTAGATGTCCCAAGAATGTCATGGTACCCCATGCCCTACCTTGCAGACTCGAATCGACACCCTGCTGAAGTTGGAGGAAGAAAGACAAAAAACCCGGGAAAAGTTCGCCATCCACCAAAGCCGAATCAAGAGATGGTTTGATAGAAAGTCCGCAGGGAATAAAAACTTTGAGATAGGAGACCTGGTCCTGAAGTGGGATAAATCTCACGAAGAAAAGGGAAAACATTCCAAGTTCCAAGCACTGTGGACAGGTCCTTTCCAAGTTAAAGAGAAATTATGTTCCCACATGTTTAGACTGCAAACTCTTGAGGGAAGAGTTGAGGTCCTCTCGGTAAACGAGCATGACCTCAAAAATTACTTCACTTAGCAGTCCTTAGGGGCTACCTTATCCTTGTACCATAGTTTCCATTTTAGTTCCTTTTGTCAAAAAAAAAAAAAAAAAAATTATAAAAGCGGAAGGACTTGTCAGAGCCACGCAATTGCACACTGCAACAGGTTCTATGCTGATGGAAGGCCTTTTCCTGATAAACACAAAGGTGGTAAAAGCTTGTTTGCTACCGGCACCTATAAGGCAGCGCATGATCTAGCTCAAGCCATCAGGCGGGGAGCCCACCTAGCAAGTTTGAGAGGGTGTCTACAAAAGAAAGTGTGATGCAGTGGTAACTAGATTGGAAGGGAACTAAGGTACTCCATGCTACGTCAGGGCATCCGGGAAAAACCAAAGTCCTCATACCAGACCAGGAGCAACCTCTCTGCAAGTAAAATAAGTCGGGATCCCTCATCCGCCCAGGCAAAAATTTCCCATCTCAAATAAGTGCCACCAGCAAACACATATTTCATTAAATTTGGAAGTTTTCCGTCGATCTAGAATTTAGAAATTTTAACTAGATTAAGTTTTTTCAAAATGTGGAATTACAAAATCACTTAGTTTACTAATTTTAATGTAGATATTCACCATTCTTGTGAAAATTTTATCATGGTAAACTATATAAAACAAATTTATATAAACTTGAAAAAAGAAAATATTTCACATCTTAGTCTTGGATTCCTTACATTCTCTTTTAAGATTTTTTTATGGTTTGTACTAAAAGCTAAGTTTTTTAAGGTTATCTTATGAAAATAATTTTGTGTATGTTACTGTTATTAACTTTATGAAAATAATGATGTGTATGTTACTATTATTAACTCATTTAATTATAATTGGATATAGTAAATATCATGTATGTGTTAAGTTACAATTATTACTAAGACAAGGTTGGCACAATTTAAAAGTCTATCACTTTTGCAACACTAGTAATATTGTTGAAGATGAAAAACCCTCTTAGATCATCCAGTTTATACTCATATTGGATTTGAATTTCAAAATATTTGTGGCGCAGCCAACCTTCTTGATCTTTTAACTAAACAAAATTACGATAATCTTGAAACACTTATTTTAATGCTTTTAGAGCATAACAATAAAATTCTAAAGAATTTTGAGTAATATCTTTATGGCTTCTTATATACCATATTTGGTCTTAATATATGATAATCATCATTACATACATTTTTTTTTTACTTATAGCTGATATTATTTTTCTATTTAGAACATATTTTATTTTTTCTATTTAGAACATATTTTTTATTTTTATTTTTAATTTAAAAGGGCACAGAATAGACAAACTTACACATCCCCTCATACTAGGTTGTAGAATGAGCCTAGCTTCTCTCAATTACTAATCATTTTAATCATCAAAATCAATCATGAATTATAATAGTAACAAAGTGATACAATTTGATTATTTTCAAAGCCTAGCCTCTCTCAATTACTAATCATTTTAATTATCAAAATCAATCATGAATTATAATAGTAACAAAGTAATAAAATTTGATTATTTTCAAATACAAGAGGAAAGAGAGAAAATTGACTAAAGTATTTATTACAAATGTTTAGTTTTATTCATGGAGTGTTTAAGGATATTATATTGAAAAGAACATATTGGCATTCATCTAAAACTTAGATTCCTTACATTATTTATATTATCATGAATATTTATATTTATGTATTAAATTTGGCTAGTGAATAATAGATTTTTTAATAAAAATCTTACCTAATATAAAGCATTTAACAATATATTAATATTGTGTTTCTTACTATTATTGGCCATTTTAAATTGACACTAACTACTTTTCCTATGTTGAGTACAATGTTGGCACCACTTCAAAATCTATAACAAGAAATATTTTATAAGTCTAGTTGTGTTGTTCAATGATCAAAATCATTTTTTTATAAATTAGAGTGCAACAAAACATCTATAACAGGAAATATTTTATAAGTCTAGTTGTATTGTTCAATGATCAAAAATTATTTTTTATAAATTAGAGTGCAACAAAACAACAAATTTGATATACATCAATTATAATAAGGAATATTAAGGAAAACTCACTTCAAACATTATTACAAGTGTCTAAAAATTTTTCATTAAGTGTTTAAATGGTTTATAATCAATAGAATACTAATTAGCTACTCCACTATTGCTTTAATAGACCAAGTTTAGAAGATATTATTTTTATGTGCATTATTGTGTATGGTACTATTATTAACCCATTTAATTATAATCTAATATAGTAAATATCATGTATGTGTTAAGTTACAAAGTTGGCACAATTTAAAAGTCTATCACCTTTGCAACACTAGTAATATGGTTGAAGATGAAAAACCCTCTTAGATCATCCAGTTTATACTCATTGGATTTAAATGTCAAAATATTTGTGGCACTGCCAACCTTCTTGATCTTTTAACTAAACAAAATTATGATACTCTTGAAACACTTATTTTAATGTTTTTTGAGCAGAACAATAAAATTCTAAAGGATTTTGAGTAATATCTTTATGGCTTCTTATATACCATATTTGGTCTTAGTGGATGATAATCATCATTATCACCTCTTGATCTTTTAACTAAACAAAATTATGATACTCTTGAAACACTTATTTTAATGTTTTTTGAGCATAACAATCAAGTTCTAAAGGATTTTGAGTAATATCTGTATGGCTTCTTATATACCATATTTGGTCTTAGTCGATGATAATCATCATTATCACCATCATTATCACCATCATCGTTGCATACTATTGTAGGAAGTTTGAACCATTTTAGAGTTGACAGGAGAAAATATTTTTAAATGTTGAATAAGAGTAATAGTATAATTTATTTATTATTTATTATTTGTACGTTTGTATTAAAAACTAAGTTAATTGAGACTTGATTAATGAATAATAGATTAATATGCAAGATATATATTAAGTATGAAGTTATTCAATGACAAATTATCATAGTAATGTGTCCAATATATACCAACATAGATCCATCTTAAATACGGATTTAACATGAGTCTAAAGGGATCAAATTTCTTCACAACATTCATTTTAGAAATGAGTAACTGGAAACCTAAAAAACGAACTCTAGTTAAAAAGTCTCAAAAAACAGCAAAAAAAACACCCCCCCAAAAAAAAGTGTGTCTTCCAGAACGCACTTGGTTTTTTTTTAAGGTCAAATTTCAACATTTTATAAAATTATGCTAAAAACAAAACTGTTTGTTGAAAAAAGGATTGAAAAAACACCCTCAAAATAAAACCAGTTGATGCTGGAATAACCAAAAAAAAAATTGTGTCATAATTTTGACACTTATAACAATGGAATTAAAGACAACATATTAGGACATTTTTTAAAATCGTAAATTTCTAACATTTTTGATAGATGATGTTAAAGATAAACAAATACATGTCTGAAGGGCTTATCATTTTGAACAATTTTCATCCATGTTGTTAAACATAAAATATCTTGACTTTAAACAACCCCAAAATTGTAATTATTGTCAACCATAACCTTAAAGATAAAATTTGGTAGCACATAAAAACCTTAATGACAAGTTTTAAATCTAAAGTTTTTCAATCTTAAGTGTTCAACATACTTGAACAATGAAATTATGGAGAAATTATAAGACTTAACAATTTAAAAAAATGAACAAGTAAATGAAAAAATTATCATTGAACGGAAACAAGTAAGAGTAATTTTAATTTTAAAGGATAAAAACTTATCTTTTTTCAAATCTTAGCATAAGACAAATTTAAATATAATTTCAACCAAAACCTAAAAATCAAGCATCAAAACAAAGTGTTATGTTTCAATGACGCATACAATTATTAAAACTTTTAAAAGTATCTTATACCAAATGGTAACAATACATAATATCATGGTAATATCACTGCATAATTTAAAAATTCAACATTAGTTTCTATTTTCTATTTTACTTATAATTAAAATATCAACATTGGTATATTGAATATAACATAAATTATTTTTGTAATTCATTGTTACATTGTCGATATTCTAAAGAAATGAATTGTTCATAATTAAAACATATAATCCAACAAACATAGAAATGTCTCAGAACTTCATGAAAAATGACATGGAAGTCAAAATTTCTATTTCAAGTTACCATGCAAACATCAATTACATAAAAGTGTCTTAGATAGTTATTCAAAATCGGCCATAGGTTCTGGCACACCATCATAATCTACATCTTCAGATGAATGGCTAGATGCAGATGAAGATGATCCATATTCTTCTCTTTCATCAACTAGTGCTCCATCTGAGTCAACATGCATGCCCACCATTTCAGAGTTCAAAAGTCTTGTAGATCTACGTCTACATTCTGTAGAGTCTCATTTCAACAGTAATTTTTCTGGTAGCAATTTCTTCAAAATATTTATGGTCTGCAACCGAAGAGTTCCTCTCTTTGTCAAATTGAAGTCATACACAAGTATGTCAACATCCTCCAATTTTAAGACATATGTGCGGTGACGATTTATATTTGTGCCCTTTCTTTTTCTCTTTCTGCCAATTTTTTTTTCCACTACCATCTCTGGCTTGTACACACCATTGAAAGGGTGGGTACTTGTGGCATACCAATGTACATCAACAGCTGTAATCTCTTCATTTTCATTAATGACCTTTATAACCTTGGCAATCCAGAATGGATAGCCAAGTGGATATTCATCTGCTAACACTGTTATCATGCAACCCTCCTTAAGATCCTGCACAGAACCCCTGTAAAGGTCTTCCATGGCTTCACGTTGTGCACGTGATCTTCTAGAACCAATATAGATTTCTCTTTCCTCTACCTGTGGGGAATTAATAATAGCTTGAAGCTGTTGTTGTTCAACATTGTGTGTTTCCTGATGTTCATGTTCATTTGGCATATTTTGTGGCAAAAAAAAAGGAGTCTTCAAAAGCATATCCCCATTTATTGATCTTGAAATCATATCACTTTGATTACTGAAAAAATACTCCCACCAAACTGAATCAGCAACATCGAAGTATTCATATGTATCTCTAATACATCTTTTAATTTCCTCTAGACATTCAGAATAATTTATGTCTCTCTTATGCCTTCGTGCATTATGGAGTTCGGAAACTGACTGTAATAACAATATCTTTGATGAAAACATTGGACGCTCTGGAATGAACTTCAAAAATGCTAAACCTGATGATGGTCCACATTCTTCAATAGTTGAATACTTCTTGCCCCATATAAGTGTTATCCCATCAATTTTTTTGATACGAAATTGATCTTGGAAGCTAATGTCGTTAAGTTGTTCAATGCATTTATCCTCACCATGCGATCCAAAAATAAACCTTCGCATGTCAATAGTTTCTTCCAACACATGAAAAATAGGCTCTGGAATGTACGATTTCTTAATACATTCAATTAATGATGGCAGGCTCCCAACACCTTTCCTCCTCAATGTTACTGAAAAACGACTAAACATTTGATCAATATGATCATGAGTATGCCCAACAAGAAGGAAACCAACCTTTATCCTTTTAAAAATCCCCAATTCAACGAGCATGTTTAGATACCCAAAAAGAACTTGATTTTTGTTCTCACGACTTGTGTTGTCTAATTGTAAATACAAAACTTCGGGAAGAATCCCAGACCAATGAGTAACCACATCATGGATTATAGTTATGGTCAGATTTGCATCATTGTGAATATTTGGAGTTGTGAAGAAAACTCTTGAAAACATCTTCTCATTAAATACCATACAACCAACCAAGTGAAACTGAATGAAATTTTCCTCCTGTAATTTTTTTGGCGTGCGGAAAAAATGTGGAAGAAGTGTTTTCTTTTGGTCCATACCATCAATTATCAATCCCAAATATTTATTTGGATGATCATAACACTTCTTTCAATGTTTATACAACTTTTGTCTTTCACTTGTTTGCTGATTGCGATGGTCTTGAAGTTCTTTGACAACGGAATCTGTACATAAAATAAAAGAAACATATGAATAAATATATTTTCATAGTTGATAAGTATCAAATTTAAAAAAAAAATGTTTTGAACACATACCTCTTTCCGCCCCTTGACATTTATCTCTTTTTTCTTTAAGAGAAGCACATGTGCTGTAAATCCCCATCCTTGTCTTCTTAGGAATACGAACATTGTTGAATTTAGTTTTCCATATCCTTGTAAAATAAGAATATGTAATAAAATTACCAATTCCTTCAACGGCTTCTGCATAATCTTTGTATAACATGAATATTTCTCGTCTCGAGAAATTATCTGGAATATGTATTGTGTCTTTATTTGGCATACACTCTCCATGATTTGAAAAGAAGTCTTTCATCCATGTCTTAGCAATATTTGCAAACGGCCCCACCTCCCGTTTATAACGTGCTTCTAAATAATATGTGGGATCTCTTTCCAATCTATCCTGGATTCTTGACAAACGACAATTACCAATTGAATACAACATTTTGAACGTCTTTCTGCAAAGAAATAGATTCTCAATATGATAATCATAACCTGCTAGTGTAGATTGCATGCAACCCACTAAATATGAATTTTGCATGCTTTTATTCATTGACATATATGTTTTCCTTTTCTCCAAAGCAAAGTTGAAATCCATATTTTTCAAGCAATCCCTTCGACAAAATTCACTTGAAATCAAATGAACAACAGAACTTTTTGTCGTGAGATATTTTGTCCTCGCCCTTGTATAACTGGAATGCTTTGGATTGATATGAAAAGGTCTACTCCTACTCCTAGTTGCAATATTTTCTTGCAACGGCGTCATCATTTCATCATCCTTTGTAAAAGTAGTTTCATCACCATTAGGAAGAATATGGTCCCCACTATCATCATCCTCAACATAGTTAAGAAATTCATCAACATCATTGCATGGAAAATTTTCTTTACCATCATTAGTTGAAGAAAACATTTCACAAGAATCACCGGCACTTTTGTAACCCTGACTCAAAAGAAATTCTTCACCATCTTGACCCATGCTTTCAAATTCTTCCCTGGGAGGATTCAATTCTTCATCACCATGAGTGTCTTTGAAATGGTCACTTGGAGAACATGCAATATTCAGATCTGTGCCTCTAAAATTATCATTTGCAAGAAACTCTTCATCCTCCCCTTCCTCAGTGGTGCTCTCATAATCCTTGGGATTAGGCATAAGTGGAAGCTTTGAATTTGTATTCACTAGAATTTCTTCATCCTGCCCCTCCCCTTCCTCACTGAAGCTCTCATAATCCTTAATATTAGGAATAAGTGAATGCCTTGAATCTATATTTATTGGAAATTCTTCATCCCCCCCTTCATCAGTGGATAAATTATAATCGTTGTGATTAGGATGAAGTGAAAATTTTAGCTTTGGAAATTCATCTCCGTCTTCATCAGTGGTGCTGGCATAATCCTTAGGATTAGGACGAAGTGGATATTTTGACGCTGCAAATTCTTCATTCCCCTCTTCCTCAGTGGTGCTGACATATTCCTTAGGATTAGGACGAAGTGCATATTTTGACTTTGCAAATTCTTCATTCCCCTCTTCATCTATGGTGCTGACATAATCCTTAGGATTAAGACGAAGTGGAAATTTTGACTCTGGAATTTTTTCGTCCCCCTCTTCATCAGTGGTGCTTGCATAATCCTTAGGATTAGGACGGAGTGGAAATTTTGACGCTGTAAATTTTTCATTTCCCTCTTCATTAGTGGTGCTAGCATAATCCTTAGGATTGGGACGAAGTGGATGTTTTGACTCTGAAACATTATCATTCCCCTCTTCATCAGTGGTGCTTGCATAATCCTTACGATTAGGACGAATTTGATATTTTGACTCTGGAAATTTTACATCCCCCTTTTCATCAGTGGTGCTGGCATACTCCTCAGGATTAGGACAAAGTGGATATTTTGACTCTACAGATTCTTCATTACCCTCTTCATTTGTTGTTCTCACATAATCCTTAGGATTAAGCTGAAGTGGATATTCTTCATCTCCCTCTTCATCAATGGTGTCCTCATAATCCTTGGGATTAGGACGAAGTGAAACTTTTGACTCTGGAAATTCTTCATCATGCCCTTCATCACTGTTGCTTTCATAATCCTTAGGATTAAGAGTAAGTGGTATAGCTGGCGCTTGATTTACAGAAATTTCATTTTGCTGCACCTCATCAATTTTGTTCTCATCATCTTTAGGATAACGACCAAGTCGATTTTTTGACTCTCTATTCATGGTGAACGAACTCCCGTTATATTCATCACTTTGAATAGAGTTGTTGCGTGACGAAGATGTTGATGTTCTAGAAAGAAAAACTTCGTTATCAGAAGAAACCATGGCTTTCAACAAGAATAGGTTGAATGATACAAATTCCTCTCCCACTTACAATATATAGCTTAAAGACTGAAAATTTCCCTGCAAATTTTCCCTCCAAAAAAATTTGCGAAAAACTTTAACTATTTTAACTATAATGACTACATGTAAATATTTTAAATTTTTTATTTTAAACTTACGTTATATTCATCTAAAATTTATTTCAAAATTTATTAATACACTGTTGGTCTTCAAATATTTCACCATACTTTCTATTCAAAATATCCACAAAATATTCCTTTCATGCATGTCTTTGAAACTAAAATAATTTTCTTATTTGAATGGTTTAAGATTGACTACGTGTAAATATTTACAAAAATAACAACATGTAAATATTAACTATTTAAACTATAATTAACTACATGTACATATTTTAGATTTTAAAATTTAATCCCATGATTTTAAACATTGATTACATGTAAATATTAACTATGATAACTAAATACAAATATTAACTATTTTATCTATAATATTAAATATAATTAACTACATGTAAGTATTTCATATTTTAATTTTTAATTTTAGATTATATTTGAATTATTTAACATTCAGTACATGTAAATATTAAATAAAATATTAATTATGATAACTACATGCAAATAATAAGTATTTTAACTATAGTATGAACTATAATAAATTAAATGTAAATATTTTAAATTTGAAATTTTAATCCCACATTCATTAAACAGTAAACCAATCAAACAATATACGCTATTTAAAAGGAATGATTGTTTCTATTCATCACATCACATCAAGTTTTCTGGTATTTGTTAGAGCAAATTTCTGGAGGTGTTGCGTTGGCATTGGTAACTTCGTGGAGGCATTGCATTGGCATTGGAAGCGTTGTGTCGCTATTGGTAATTTTGTGGAGGTGTTGCATTGGCATTGGTAACTTCGTGAAGGCATTGTAGTGGCATTGGAGGCATTGTGTTGCTATTCGTAATTTTGTGGAGGCGTTGTATTGCCATTGGTGACAGCAGCTTTTTGCATTTCAAAGGTTAGTTTTCCTTCTATTCTGTCAATTTAGAGACGATTTTGGGAAAAAATTGTTTTTCTATAGTTTTTTTGTGTTCAAAAACTACTTTTTAAAGGTTTTTAGGTTCAAAAACCTTGATTTTTTTATATTTTTTTAGTGAAGAAAATGAAAAAAAAAACCTGAATTTTTTAGGGTTTTAAGAACAAAAATTTAGATTTTTTTTTTCTTTTTTAAGACTTATAGGTTCATTTACACATAAAAATCCATAAAACGACCATGCACATAAAAAAAATTAATATTATAACATTTTTTATTTGTATTTTTTTTTATTATATATATATCAGTGATTTCATTATTTAAATTTTTTTTTTTTTTTGAGAATTTTTTTATTTTATATTCTATTTTATTTTATTTTTTTAATTTTAAATCTTTGTTTTATTTTTTTAATTTTAAATCTTTAAATTTCTTTTTCTTTTATTGTTTTGTTATATATATATATATATATATATATATATATATATATATTTTAATTGTATTGTGATATAGTTTTTTTTTTTTTTTTTAATTATATTGTTATATTAAAACAAATGTTTTTTTTTATAATTTATTATATTGTTTTTTTTTTAAATTATATGATGTTTAAAAACCAAACATTATTGTGATTTAATAAATTGTTTTTTTTTTAATTTGTTATATTTTGATATTTTTAACATTTTTTTTATTAATAAATAATGTCTTAATAATTATATTATAAAAAAATAAAAATTTAAAAATCGAAATTAAAAAACAAATTTAAAAACAAACAAAAAACAAATTAAAAACAAATTAAAAATAATAATAATAATAACAAAAAAACTGCGTCGTTGGGCGCCGAGGCCGGTCGGGCGGCGCCACGGGCAGGCCGATACATTTTTTTTTTTAAAAATTAAATGTTTTTTTTTAATTTTTTTATTTTATTTTTTTTTAATTCTGCAATTTTGTTTTCTAAATTTTTTTTTTTTTTTTTTAACAATTTTTTTTTTAATTTTGGTTTTTTTTTTTAATTTTTGTTTTGTTTTTTAATTTTGTTTTTTAAATTGTTTTAGCAATTTTTTTTTTAATTTTGGTTTTTTTTTTTTTTATAATATTATAATTTTGTTTTTAAATTTTTTTAAAATTTTTTTTGTTTTTTTTTAATAATTTGTTTTAAGAAAACATTTTTTAATTTTATTTTGTTATTTATTTTTTATTTTTTATTTTTTTTTAATAATTTGTTTTAATAAAACAATTAAAACTTCATAGAAACATTGTTATTAAAAATAAATAAATAAATAAAAAATAAAATTGTTATATAATATAATAAAAATATTTATTAAAAATAAATAAATAAATAAAAAATAAAATTGTTATATAATATAATAAAAACATTGTTAAATAATAATTGTTAAAAATTTCAAAATATAACAAAATATATATATATATATTAAACAACAATTATGTTTTGTTTTTAAACATTATATAATTAAAAAAAAAAATACAATATAATAAATTTAAAAAAAAAAAACATTTGTTTTAATATAACAATATAAATTAATTAAAAAAAAACTATATAACAATACAATTAAAAAAATAAAAAATTATATAATATTATAACATTTGTTATAAATAGTTAGTAACTTTTTTGTTTTTTTTTAAATATTAAACACAAACTGAAGATTGAAAATACTAGTTTATTTTTTTAAAATTATTTTATACAATTTAAACACATTTTTAATTTTTTTATAAAATGTATTCAAAACATATTATATAGATATATATAGATATGATTTATAATATTTTGTTTTTAAATGAAAATTTTTGTAGTTAATTTTACTGCTTTAATTTCAAATTATTTAATTTTAGAAATAAATTTTGTTTATTAAATTTATTTTATCCACGATATTTTTCCATTAACATATATATATATATATATATATATATATATATATATTAGGAAAATGGCGTCAAAAAATATTTCTATGAATGTTTCTGCACCTAGGGCAGCAGCTCCCAAATCTACGACAGCAGCTCCCAAATCTACAGCTGCAGCTCGACGCACTATGGATACAACTCCCAAATCTAAAGTTGCAGTTGAACGCACTATGGACACTATTGGACGCAATAAGGATATTGTTTCACACACTAATAAAAGTCAAGCAAGTGGGGCACCAGGTTCATTAAAGCTTATTTCTGATTTGAAGAACGCCGAGGAAATAGATAAAACCAATTTCTCATGGTATCTTGAAGACAGTGAAACGGAGGCTGATATACACATCTATCTGATTTGTGGTATAATTGACTTAAATGAGCAATATGATGTGATGGGCAGAGTACGAGACATATGTACGGTCCCGAATACAAACACTATTTATGTTCTTGCAAGGAAGGCTCAGAAACGTGAGAAGGTTAGATATCGTCTATCAATCGTCAAGTACAACATAGATGAAATAACTTCAAAATTTTCTGAAGAAATAGCAAGCAACATTGCAAATAACATTGTAAGTATGCTTATTTTTATTTCCTCTATGCATTATTGTAAGCATGATTCAATTTTTTATAAATTATTGATCATTGACATGTTTTATTTTGTTTCATAGGATTTTGTTCCGAGTCTTTCAAACATGTTTGATGGTATTTATATGTTGGTGTCAAATTTTATGGATGTGATCAAAACTTTCCACAAAGACAGAGCAGAGGAAAGGAGATTGAAGCAAAGAGAAATAGCTCGTGACACTGCAACAGTACAAAGAGGGGATCAACCAAGAGTCACTAAGGTGGGTCAATCTAGTAAACTTAAACATGTTTCTTTTGAAGGTGTCGAACATGAAACAGAAAATTATGATAGAATTAGTGAGGAGGAGATGAGAACTATTGTGCAAAAGAAGAAAACAGATCAGACACCAAAAAGAAAAATTGCCAAAGATCTCGCTCTTGTACCTCATGAAGGAGAGCTTGTTTAAAAAAAAACTGATATGTTATCCAATAAGACTAGGAAATCAAATATTGGTGAACCTATAAAGTTCGTGAGTAGCAGTGAAGAACAAATTGAAAGCTCTTACGGAAGCAGAGAAATCATAACACCAGGTGCTGATTTAGAGGATGGAATTATTAAAACAAAACAAAATGCTATTCGACAAGAGTTGAGGAAGAATAAATTAATTCTTGGTGACCAAACATTTGAGCTTAATGTTAACCAATTTTATGGCTCAAATGAAGGACAATCTCAATATCAAATTAGAAAGGCCCATCACCTACATGTACATCATCTGAAAACATTGTTCAGGTTCAATCCATATGCGCATGTGGTGGATTATGTGGTTCTTGTCGATCCATGTCAGGTTCCCAACAAACAAGCATTTGACAAGACAAAATGTTTTGATTATAAATATTATGTAATTGGAGGAAACCATTCAATAGAGGCTAAGAGACAATTGATTGCAGAATATCCCAATAACTATCTTTTTCAAACAGTGAAATGCATCATTTACGCTGGCTTAACATAAATAGAATCAAAGTTATTGGCATGGGATCATAATGCAGATAATGAGTACAGAATGAAAATGACTTTCATCCAAATGGTCAGATTTATTCATAATGAATTCATAGAAAAATGTCGTGGGGATAAGACACAAGTTAGTGTAGCATTTCGAAAGGAATGTTTAATGGAAACAGGTTATCAAATTGATGGAAAAAAAACAAAAGATGGAAAATTGAATACGAATCTCTTCAGAGGCACAAATAACATTTTTCAGTTGGCATTTAGAACTGGGGAGGTATGGGATTTGATTGATGAGATTTTTTATCGATGGGAGAATATTTCCATAAAAAATCAGAAGGTTAGAAAGAGTAAACCCATAATATGTACCAACAGTAAGGGGGGTCCTGAAATGAAGCAGCTTCCAGAGGATATGACTATTACACCTTGAAGAACAATGCAAGGTGTGAAAGATGATAAATTAGTCAAATCAGTATTAGCCCGTGTGAAGTCGGGTGAATTATCAATGGAAGAAATGTGTGCAGAATTTCAAAAGTAAGTTTCTTGAATTATTTCTTTCATTATAATTTTCTTTTAAATAAAACATAATGATGTTGGTAGAATTTGTTATATATGTCAATATATTAACGTTTTTAACTTGATTTATTCAATTAGAAATTTTTTATGAAAATACAAGAACACATGGTTAAAATGTTGAATGAAGGCAGTTGGGATGATGTTGTACGCAACTACCCAGAAGCAAGTTCTACATCAACACTAAAAGAGTTTTATATTGCATTCAATAAGGTATGTTGATTTATAAATTTATTTTATTCATATTTTAACTATTTTTATTTTATTACTTATACATATCTATATATATATTTTTATGTGATTAAAGATGTCGAAGAAAGATGGAAATGGAGTACCAGATACTTTCAAAAGCTTTATTGAAAAAATTAATATGGAGAACATGAGAAGGAAGCGTCTTATGAATGTTGAACTAGATCCTACTCTTAATCATTACATTTGGAATGGGCTCAACAGTGTCCAATATCAAATAATACAAGGTGACTGTGAAGACATTGCATCACTAATACCTAAAAGGGAATATGGCCTAGTTATTGCAGATATTCCTCATGGTTTCAATTTCCCGGACATTGAATATGATAGAGAACCATATACTTATCAAGCTTTTAGTAAAGTGGTTACGGGTTTTCAAGAAGTGACAACATCACCACTTTGGCGATTTGTGACATTTCATTCAGACACACAGTTTCCAATGTTATTAACAAGCTTCAAGGGTAAAGCAAACTCAAGGATGAAACTTACATGGTAAGATTTTGAAATTGTATGTTTGACTCCTAAATTTTTTTATTCATATAAAATTTAATTGAACTTTTACTATGTTATGTTACAGGCAAAAGTCAAATATTGTTTCTTCCGAAGATCAGCCTATTATAAATGATTGTGAGTTCATCCATGTTGAATGTTGGACAAAAGACGATAGCTATAAGCATATTATTATGAATCGAGTAGATGGGAAGAGTTATAGTCAAGTATTGGTTTATGATGCAGTGGTAAGAAAACTAACATATGAGGATAAAGATGTAAAAGGAGATATAGTTAACATTTATCAAAAACCACAAGCATTGATTAACTATCTTATAGATCTATGTTCAAATGAAGGAGAATGGGTTTTGGATTTATTCTTAGGTTCAGGTAAGTTTTAATATACAAATTTAAATTTAAATATTGTCTTTTTTACTTTTTATGTCTCCATACTAATTTTCTTACTTATTTTTTGTGCTTGATGATTAGGTACAACACTAGCATGTTGCCTACTAAAAGGAAGAAATTGCATTGCCATTGAGAAAGACCCAGTTCAATGCAAATTTATTCAACAAAGAATTAACGCTCTTAAATTCCTTCCAGATGCGAAGCAAGAAGTTAGTTTGAGGAAAGGAGATTTTAATGAATCACGTGTGGAAAAAAAAGCAAAGGAACCTCAACCACCATTATATGGAATGATTGGAAAGGGACACTTTGGAAGATTTGCTGACATGAAAGATCCATTAGAAGACGGTGATGATCAAAATGAAGAAGAAAATGTTGCGGAAGAAGCCATCAATGCTATTCTAGATAATGTTGAAGATGTATTAGTTGATATTGTTGATGATGTTTAAGTTATGCTTGCAAACAAAACTTATTTTTTAGAACTATTAATCAGTTTTACTTGTAATGTTTAGACTTTGATATTTTATGAGAACAACCCTTTTTTTTTTGCAAAAAACATGTGATTGCTATTATTTTTTGACATAAAATTCAATAAAAATGTTGTTTTCTTAAGTTTTTTGTTAAGATTCTCCCAAAAAATTAGTTTATTTAACATGTTTTCTTCAACAAAAACTCTGTAAAAGTGTATTTTTTGCATTGTATTTATATTGAAAAATTGTATTTTTTTGTCATATGGTTCAAAATATTGGATTTTTAGCGACAATTTGTTGATGTGCATTGAAAAATTATTTAACAATACATAAACATGTAGAAAATATAAACTTTAGAATATTGACCCTTTTTCCATCTTTTATGTATGTGAAAAAGTGAAGATATCATTACAAATTTTTATTTTAAAAAAAATTGTTTTTTTTTTTTAATTTTTAAAACACAAGTACATAAATGCACTTAAAAATAAACATCTCACAGAAGAAGAAGACATTAGAAAATTTATAGTGTCAAAATCAATCCTACAAAAAAACGTTGGTGATGCTACACCACCACCATTCAAAATTGACATTAAAAACACCACTTTTAAAAAAAAAAACAAAATTAATTTAAAAAAAAAAAAAAAAAAAAAAAAATGAAAAAAACTTAAAGTGCCAAAAACATGCTCAAAATTTTTTTTCTTGATTCTGCATCGCCACTTTTTCAAAATCAGGTGTTTTTTTTTATACTTCAAAAAGTAGGTAACATTGAGGTTACCTATTCCATCGGTAACATTGTTTCACGTGCAAACATTTTTAGAGTGCAAAATACAATGTGTTATTTTTCATTGTTTAACTTGCATTTTTGAATGCTAAATAGAGTATATATAAGACCAAACAAAAATTTTAACCATAAAAATTTATTTTATTTTTCTATATATGAAGTTGATATCGACATAAATTAGTTAACATAGATCTTCAAATAGTTTATTTGAATCTCTCACTCAAATATTTTTAAAAAGTAAAAAATTTAAACATCTGATTCACACATTTTCTTTTACTTCTAATTACTTTACAACATATTAATTTTTTCTTTAATTGTAGCCAATATTATTTTTCTATTTAGAACATTTTTTTTATTTTTTTTATTTTTAATTTAATAGGGCACAAAACAGACAAACTTACACATCCCGTTATACTAGGCTATAGAATGAGTGTGGCCTCTTACTAATCATTTTAATTATCAAACTCAACCATATTATAATAGTAACAAAGTAATACAATTTGATTATTTTCAAATGCAAGAGGAAAGAGAGAAAATTGAGTAAAATATTTATTACAAATGTTTAGTTTTTATTAGTGGAGTGTTTAAATATATTATATTGAAAAGAACATATTGACATTCATCTAAAACTTAGATTCCTTAAATTATTTCTATTATCATGAATATTTATATTTATGTATTAAATTTGACTCGTGAATAATAGATTTTGTAAAAAAATTCTTACCTAGTATAAAGTTATATAACAATATATTAATATTGTGTTTCTTACTATTATTGGCCATTTTAAATTGACACTAACTTCTTTTCCTATGTTGAGTACAAATTTATTATACTAGTACAATGTTGGCACCACTTCAAAAACTATAAGAGGAAATATTTTATAAGTCTAGTTGTGTTGTTCAATCATCAAAATCTTTTTTTATAAATTAGAGTGCAACAAAACAACAAATTTGATTTGATTTATATCAATTATAATAAGGAATATTAAGGAAAACTCACTTCAAACATTATTACAAGTGTCTAACATTTTTTCATCAAGTGTTTAATGGTTTATATTAAATATAATAGTAATTAGCTACTCCACTATTGTTTTAGTAGACCAAGTTTAGAAGATGTTTTTTAAGTGCATTATTGAATTTGATTATGCATATTTGATATGGTGAGAAGTCATGTTGGTCAACAAAGCTTTGAAAACTTAAATATTTTATAGCATTGTCATGTCATTTGTATCACCACATGATTACATTGAAATACTAAATGATAGAAAACTTCTCCAAAAATAATATGAAGAGAATATTTGATATACAACAAATATTGAAAAGTGTGTCAAAATGTATATTAATAGATCCTTCAAAAAATAAATTACATTCATGAATCATATAAACCTAATCTTAAGATATTCGCTCAAGTAGTTCAAGAACAACTTCTACACCATATTTATTTATCTTGGTCTTCTTACAATGTTCTTTCTTTGGCATCCATGCCCACACTATGGTATTAATTAGAATGGAGCCAAGTTCTGTGTCATCAAGATTTGTTATCCAATATTGCTCTGAAAATTTTCCATTGTGTTTCCCTTAAATAGGCTTCTACCAATCAACCTTTACATGAAGATTCTCACTTTCATTATCCCTAAAGATATCTGGGATGGATTTTGCCGTCCAAATCATCTCTCCTGCATCTTCATTTCCTGATCTAACTAGCAACATCTTTCCTTTCTCAACATCAATCATTGGATTGAATGTTGGCTTTGGCTCGTTGCATTTAGGTCCAACATATACTGGTTCATCTATTGCATTATCAAAATCCCCATCCATAATACTTGACATTACATGGAGTGCATTACGATCAACATCAACAATGTGCCTTGTCTTGGGCCAGAAATCCTCAAAAGATGAATCACTTCTATCTATTATTCTATGATCGTTATAGATTCCATCTAATGTATCAAGAACTCTTTCCCAATACACTACTTTATTTTTCCATTCCTCTGTAACAATTGGTGAATCCTCATTCTCGATAGTGTCTTTCCACATTTTTATGTATGATGTTATCCCTTCCTTTAGTTCTTTTAAATAGCCATTATTCTTTTTGGAAGCTAAGAAAGATGGGTTCACTATGGGAATTATAGGTTGACCTTCATCATCTATATTCCATAACTCAACTGATTATGACCACTCAATATCTCTAATGGATTCTTTGTACCTTAGTATTGGAATATCATTGAGGACAAGAAACTGGAAGTATTGAACATTAAGATGCCCAACTAGTGCATTTTTTCCCTCGTTGATGTATCCATTAAGGAAACTTTTGAAGTCATAGACATTGTCAATGTGTGTGGGTGGAAACCCTCGATTTTCTTCAATTATGTGATATGTGCCCATCATTTCAGGTAAAGAACATATATCTTTACTTTTTAGGTTGGAAGACATTCTTCCGTAGATTCCATCTATGTCTTCATGGGTGTGCCCCACAGGCAAGAATCCAACCTCAATAGTGATGAAGACACCAAGTGCAGTTAAAAGTGATAGAAACATGAAAAGATAGTGATTCTTATTATCACTTGCTGCATTGTCCAACTGTAACAACAAATGTGGAGGAAGAGGTTTAAAATCAACATATTGACTCTTTGATCTTCCATGAGATATAAAATCATCCTTGTACACTTGACATTTTGAGTAAATAGAGGTGTCAAGTAATGCATTTGTAAGTGGGTTTCTTGAACTTCCACTCTCATAAAGTAGATCACCATACCTATCAATTTGTGGGTCTTCAAGGTCCCTTAAGCACGTTTCAAGGGATGTGATAGTAAATTGTGATCCCATATGTACAATTGGTAGGGAGAAATGACCAAACCCTCATGTCTTACGCCCATGTGTTAGCATACCGGTCAATGACAAACCTAAATTTGTTCCTACAATATATTTTGATTTGACATGTAGCCTTGGGATTGAAGTCTTTGTTTTATCCATTTTATCATGAATAATTCTCAAATACTCCTTTGGAAACCACTCTGACATAATTCTATGGGCATAGTAGCAATATATTCCACACATAACAATCTTGTTATGTTTGTTCAGCCCACCTCATGCCTTTTCATCCAACTCTTTTGTAGTCTCTGACTTCATCTGTGCTTTCAACACAATACATTCATTACATTTACTGAAGTTGGTGTTCTTTGAAAATGCCACATCTTGAAACTTAGTATTCTAGATCTTGCTAATTGTTGACGGTGATATTGATGGGTAATTGAGCTTTTGAAGAGCCACATTGATATCTTTTAACAAAGAATTTTGTGTGTAAGTCGAAGGAAGCAATATTAAAGGAGAAGATGTTCCATCTTCTTCAACTTGACGTGTTTGGTTTGGTGAAAAATCTGAATTATCCATTACAACTTTGTGCAATATTTCTATGGCTACCAAGGTGTGTGCTTGTGCTTTGCATGTGTTGGTGTTACCATGAATAGCTTTGATCTGTCCATGTCAAAAATAATGTTGGTAGTTATAGAATGTGCTTTGATGAACCTTATGTATCTTATACCATGCTTTCTTACAAATAATATTCCCATTAAGTATCATGTCCTTTACATTTCTAGCAATAGGTGGTAGGCCATGGCCATGGTTCCTTGACATGACTGTGATTGACATTGGTGAATTCAAGAAATTCGCTAATACCAATTTTATTTATTTGTCTCATAACCGTTCTAGCACCTGCAATGGCCTTCCTATCCACATGTTGAAGACAATATTTTCTACAACATACATCTGCTGCCAAAAGTCAAATTTCTTTCTCTTCATCTATTTTTGTTTGACATTTTGCAATTTTTGTTGTAGCCATAACTCGTTTAATCCTTTTATATGGCCTTGCTACATGCATATCAATTGAGTTTCTATCTTTTTCATTACAAAGAGGCCCATCCCATTTGTCTAAAGGATGTGTGTCCTCTATAACATCCCATATCACCATTTCCTTGGGTGGCTCCTTGAACTTTTCATTAACCCTTAATATCACACCTTTGTTGTCCACCAACTTATTTATTATCCATCTAACCAAACAATGTATAGACTTATCCCCAATTCAACATATTCCACAATTTCCATCTATCTCTTCCAAAAAAAAACACCAAATTCCATTTCACCTAGTGCTTCACCTTCAACAATGTCATCCTCACAGACATTAACTAGCATTCCTTTGGCAATGCACATGCTTGTTCCCATGCATTCATGTGTAAGAGGAAACCTTTGTACATATGAATCTAACCATATCTTGGGGAATATTTATGGCATGATCATTTTAGTGAGGTTGTAAATCTAATTCTGACCAAATCTCATAAGATTCCAATGCACCCCCTAGTGTATGCTCAAATCATGTTGTATGTAGTAGAGCAACATCATGTTTTAACACCTCAATTTTAACCATTATACATCATTTCTTTACCATCTTTCCATGCACTTTATGTCCAAGCTTTGTATTGAATATGGAGCCCTCACCCACCTTCACTCCATGTTGTAGAAGATCTACCTTGTCTCCAATAGAAAATGTAGAAGAAACTAGTGCCTCAAATCCATGATCTTCCATGGATGTATGTACCATTCATCAACATCCTCAATCAAATTTGGTTGAGAGACATCAATTATCAAAATTGCAACATAACATGGATTTATCCTTTCTTCGGCATAATAAGTTCCAGACTCTATAGATTCGACCCTTCCTAGCCCAACGACTTGATCATTAATAAGGAGATCAACATAGTCCCTTTTGCCAAAATTATATTTTCCATTCTAGCTTGTACCAATTTTGTAACGACAATTAAATCATAAATTGTAATTAAAAGGTTGAACCATGTAAAGCGTTATTTTATATTTTCGCAAAAACACACAACTTTCAAAAAAGTAATATAGATGCAATAATTTAAATTGTATGGTAGTCATATTGTGTGTAATGAAGCATTGTTCCCCACCATCTAGTGCCTACTACCAAAAATTACTTTAAATGCAAATTACACAAAAAAAAAACATATATGAAGACCATGCAATTAGAGATGTAGATAGTACCATAGAATGGAAAATATCAATTCATATCAAACCACCAATTCCCATTTAACTTCAAAAATGACACTTGTAGTCTTAATGCATGTGTATGAATAATGATCATAAGAAATTTGTAGAAGTTCAAGAACCAGAGCATGGTCCATTGGAAAATCTAAGAAATTCCAAGATTGATGCTACATAAGATGTTTAAAAGCCCCATGAAAAGGAGAAATTATATTTTCACTTAGTGAGGATGTTTGATGTACATATGAATCTAACCCTATCTTGGGGAATATTTATGGCATTATCATGACAGTGAGGTTGCAAATCTGATTCTGGCCAAATCTCATAAGATTCCAATGCACCCCTAGTGTATGCTCAAATCCTGTTGGATGTGGTAGAGCAGCATAATGTTTTAACACCTTCTCAATTTTAACCACTATGCATCCTTTATTTACCATTTTTCCATGCACTTTTGTCCAAGCTCTGTATTGAATATGGAGCCCTCACCCACCTTCACTCCATGTTGTAGAAGATCTACCTTGTCTCCAATAGAAAATGTGGAAGAAACATTTGCACCTATAAATGAGTGTAAATAAGGTTAGTATTTACTCAAAAAAAAAGTATTATACATTTGAACACATGCTTCAATAATTTGATTTACCTATGTTGTGCCTCAAATCCATGATCTTCCATGGATGTATGTCCCCTTCATTGTTGTGTAACCAGCTCTAAAGAGAGAAGAAAAGAGATATTCACGCCTTAGAAATGAGCCACTTCGAGGGGGCAACCTCCAATACATTACATGAATGAACAATTCTTGGATGATACAATTTACAAAACCTCATTTCTATATATAGGAGTCCATGGGGCCATAATGTAATCCTAGCCGACCTAACAATAATAATTTAAGGGCACAATAATAACAAAATGGGGGTTACAAGGGTACAATAATAACAACAATGAGGGGGGATACACTAATAACAATAAGGGACTAAACTAGTAATATAGGGACCTAACATGCCCCTCTCCTTCAAAAAAGTGTTGTCCTCAATGCTTAAGTAGATCTGGGTGCTTCTGTATAAAATTATCATCCTCCCATGTAGAATCTTCGATGGGTAAGTTCTTCCACTTGATGAGATACTCTGAAATTGATCAATTTCGTAGCTATCGAGTTCTTGTTTCAGTGGTCGCTTCAGGTTCCAATATGATTTTCCTTCCTCATCAAGTTATGGAAATACTGTTTGAACTAGAATATTTTCACCTATAAAATTCTTTAAGCATGAAACATGGAAAAATGGATTCCCTCGCGAAGAAGTAGGAAGCTCCAATTTGTATGCCATAGTACCAATCTTTTGCAACACCTTGTAAGGACCATAGTACTTTGGCGATAATTTATTATCCTTCTTAGCTTGCTTGAGGGACATTTGTTTATATGGTTGTAGCCGTAAAAATACCCAATCTCCTATACCAAAACTTCTCTCGCTGCGATGTTGATCTGCCTGTTGTTTCATTCGATTTTGTGCCAAATTCAGGTTATCCTTTAAGAGTTGGAGAACTTCTTGCTGATGCTCGACGTGATTTTCCACTGCTTGAACCTTCAAATTTTCCCTTAAAGATGATGTGATCGATGGTGGATGATATCCATAAAGTGCCATAAATGGGGTCATTTTTGCTGTAGTATGGAAGGAAGTGTTATACCACCATTCAGCGAGAGGTAACCACTTGACCTATTGTGTTTGTTTATCAGATACAAAACAACGAAGATATCCTTCCAAACATTTATTTACTATCTCAGTTTGACCATCAGATTGAGGATGATAAGATGAGCTATGAGCTAATTTAGTACCCAAACAAGAAAATAACTCTGTCAAAAAATTTCCCGTAAAAATGGGATCTCTGTCGCTCACAATAACCCTTGGGCTTCCATGTAGCTTTTGAATTCTGTCCACAAATGTAGTAGCAACTGTACTTGCTTTAAATGGATGAGATAATGCACAAAAGTGTGCATACTTGGTAAGTATATCAACTACCACCATGATGACACTCTTTCCCTCGGACTTAGGTAAACTCGTGATAAAATCCATTGAAATCTCCTCCCAACATTGATCTGGAATGGATAAAGGTTGTAGAATACCCGGGGTCTTAATTGTCTCAACTTTATTCTGCTGGAAAACCAAACATTTCACCACAAAATTTTGAATATCAGATTTAAGGCCATCCCAAAAAAATTCTTTCTTCACCCTGTGGTAAGTTTTTAAAAATCCTGAGTGTCCTCCTAAAGGAGAAGTGTGCAATTCCAGAAGAATCTTTTGTTTTAGTTGGGAAATCTTACAAAGATATAAGCGATCTTTGTACCATAAGGAATCATTTTTCCAACTAAATGTATCAGATGTACTAGGATCTTGCTGCAACTTTTGAATGAGTGTCCATACATCTTTGTCTTTCTTCCATTCATCTCTTGCTTCGGTTATCCAATCTGGTTGGATAATAGAAATGGCACAAAGCAATGCTTCCACCTCTTCATTCTTTCTTGAGAGTGCATCTGCAACAACATTAAGCTTTCCTTTTTTGTAGATTATTTTAAAGTCATAACCCAACATCTTTGTGACCCATTTTTGCTACTCTTCTGACGATATTCTTTGTTCCAAAAAGTGTTTAAGACTATCATGATCAGTTTTTACCTTGAAGTGTCTTCCCATTAGGTAAGTTCGCCATTTCTTTAGTGCATGCAGTATTGCTAACATTTCCTTCTCATAAATAGGTTTCTGTGAATACTTTCCTTTGATTGGACGACTTTCAAAAGCAATGGGTCTTCCTTCCTGCATTAAAACTGCACCAATTCCATTTCCTGAGGCATCACATTCCACAACAAAGGTTTTTGTGAAGTCTGGCGTAGCTAAGACCGGTGCTAGGCACATTGCCTCTTTAAGATGTTCAAAGGCCTTAGTTGCTTCAGGAGTCCATGAAAATGCATCTTTCTTCAATAATGTTGTTAGAGGTGCCGCTATTCTTCCATAATTCTTAACAAACTTACGATAATAGCCTGTTAACCCGAGAAATCCTCGCAACTGCTTTATTGTCTTAGGGACTTTCCATTCCTTAATGGCTTTAATTTTGTTAGGGTCTACTTTAACACCCTCGTGGGATATAATATGACCCGGATATTCCACCTCTTGTACTCCAAAGAAACATTTGGATGCTTTTGCATATAATTGTTTCTCTTGCAATAGTTTGAGCACCCTGTCAACATGCTCAACATGATCCTTCCAAGACTTGCTATAGATTAGTATATCACCAAAAAATACTAGCACAAATTTTCTAAGGAAGGGTTTGAAAATGGAATTCATCAACCCTTGAAATGTAGAAGGTGCATTGGTAAGGCCAAAAGGCATGACCAAAAATTCATAATGACCCTCATGAGTTCGAAATGTTGTTTTTGGAATATCTTCAGTCTTCATTCTAATTTGATGATATCCTGAACGAAGATCCAACTTGGTAAAATAAATTGCTCCATGTAATTCATCCAATAATTCATCAATCACAGGAATGGGCAATTTATCTTTAATGGTGAGCTTATTGAGCTCCCTATAATCCAGACACATTCGCCATGATCCATCCTTCTTGTGTACCAATACTACAGGAGCACAGAAAGAACTTTGACTAGGTTGAATTATACCCGCCTCTAACATTTCTGCAATCATACGTTCAATTTCGCTCTTTTGGACATAAGGATATCTATAAGGCCTGATGTTTGGAGGAACACTTCCCGGAATCAAATGAATAGCATGATCATGATCACGAATAGGTGGGAGTCCTTTTGGAGTTTCAAACACCTTGGAATGATTGTCCAAGACTTGTTGGAGATCTGCAGAAATAGATGATTTTGATGTCGGAACTTCTAGTGAGCATAATTGTGCAATTACGCCTCGTTGTTCTTTCTTTAGAAGCTTTGTCATGACATTAGAGCTTATTATCCTCCCCGGCTTCCCTTCAATACCCCGTAATTCGACTTCCTTTCCTTCTGAAAAAAAATTCAAGAAAATTTCTTGAAAATTAAAAGCTACCATCCCCAAAGATTGTAACCATTGTACTCCTAGTACAACATCAGCACCTCCCATAGGAATGGAAAGCATTGGAATAGTCAATACATATTCCCCCATGGTTAGCTTGATATTATGGCATTTTCCTGAGCAATTTATAGTTCCTCCATTTGCAACCATCACTTGACATTCTGGTGCTGGGTATAGGAAACAATTTAATTCCTTGGCTACCTTACAATGAATAAAATTATGGGTGCTACCCGAATCAATCAACACTATTACCTTTTTCTTCTTGATTTGTCCTTGTATCTTGAGAGTTTGAGGAGTGGTAATTCCTGCCAGTGCATTACACGATATGGTCGGATTCATTTCTTCCTCTTCTAGGGTTGGTTCCTGGTGTATATCCTCTTCTTGTTCATTTTCTTTTTCCTCTTCACAATCTATGTAAAATAATTTCTTCTCAGCACACTTATGACCTTTAGTGTATTTGCTATCACAACTGTAGCAAAGCCCTTTTGCTCTTTTTTCTTCCAATTGTTGTGGTGTCAACCTTGTAGGTTGTGGAAATCTAGATGTAGCCACACTTCCTTCTTTATAGAATTGAGTAGTAGACTTCCTTGTTGCCGTAATTTTACATTCAACTTTTCTTGCCAACCTGAATGCCTTCTCTAATGAATCAGGTTCCAGAACACGAACTTCATGTTGAATGTTATCCTTTAAACTGCCTAAGAAGAGATCAATCCTGTGGTCCTCTGAAATATCAGTTACCCTTATACTCAACTTTTGGAAGTCCTCAATGTGCTGCCCCACTAAACCCTTTTGTTTGAGATTTATCAATTGGGTAAAGAAGGTGTTGCTCTTTGTATCCTCATAATGTGCTATCATTTCCTCCGTAAAAATTGACCAAGTGACAATTTTTTTACGGGAGCAAAGCCATCGATACCATACAAATGTATTTTGTTCTAAATGTAAAGTTGCAATGCGTACCTTTTGTGTTTTGCACGTTATGGAGATCAAAATATTGCTCCATCTGTAGTATCCATGTTACAGGATCCTTTCCATCAAACTTCCTCATATCCATTTTTGGAATATGGTGGTTCTTCCCGCCAACATTCGAGTTTATGAAATCACAATTAACATTTATTTTGTTCTCATCATGAGGTTCTTCTCCTATATTTCTGCCATTAGGAATCATTTCTGGTTTTAAGCTTGTCATCAAGCCTTCCATGTATGCTTTTAGATCATTCTTCATGTTTTCTATGTTGTCTTTCATGTCATCCATCTTAGCTTCCATGCCTACTTCCATGCCATCCATCTTATCTTCCACGCCTTTCTTCAAACCTTCCATCTTCACTTCCATGCCATCCATCTTAGCTTCCATGCCTTTCTTCAAACCATCCATCTTCACTTCCACACCTTTCTTCAAAACTTCCATTTCATTTTTTGCTGCTCTTTGCGAGAGTGAAATTTGTTGCACTTGTTCTTGTAATTTTGTTAGATCATGTTGCAATTCTTCATCTTCATGAGTCATGGTAGAGCCTTCTGAAGGCTTGATGGGTGTTGAATTCTTTTGGGCCATTTAGAATCCAATATTGATATCTATTCTACAAGATGCAGTTCTTTGAATCAATTCAACTTGATTCTTCAAGACTTATGCAATCAGAAAAAATACACACCTTTACTACCTTTGAGGAGCTCGATATTGAAATCAGATATTCCCCCCGTTATTATGAGCCTTCAATATCCTGGGCCCACTCCAGTAGCCCTCTCGACCATCTTTTTAGTATAACTCCTCCTAATCGATTTGGATCAGCAAATTGCATCAATCTCCCAGTTAATGACCTAATTCCTGACCTATTCAGTAGAGCCAATCACACGAATACATACGTGTCACCGTTTTGTCCTTTGTCTCTGAAATTGATAGCGAAGAAACTATAGGCTGTGTACTTGTGACCACTTTTGACGGCACTCCAATCCAATCTTCAGAGAGAGAGTTATTGAACTTTTCCCACGATCACCTCTTTGAGATGAAATTCAGGAGCCTGAAAAAGCACTACCTTCCACAGATCATATCTCCAAAAAATATTGCGAACCAAGTTCTGAAATTTTTTGACGAATTTCCTCAGGATTTCAGCTTCGCACCATATGAATTTCAGACTCTGAACCTTCGTACAAAAAACTTTATAGCGCAAATGCCACGATGACCTGTTTATGAGCCTGAAAAAATACCTAACTTCCACAGATGATATCTCCTCAAATATTGTGAACCAAGATCTGAAATTTTAGAAAAAAATTTATAGCGAAAATGCCAATATATTAACTTATTAGAAAGTAACAACCGGAATCCCAAAGCTCGATACCAAACATAGTAAATACCACTCCCAAAGAGAGAAGAAAAGAGATATTCACGCCTTAGAAATGAGCCACTTCGAGGGGGCAACCTCCAACATTACATGAACAATTCTTGGATGATACAATTACAAACCTCTTTCAAGTATATAGGAGTCCATGGGGCCACAATGTAATCCTAGCCGACCTAACAATAATAATTTAAGGGCACAATAATAACAAAATGGGGGTTACAAGGGTACAATAATAACAATAAGGGGGTTACACTAACAAAAATAAGGGACTATACTAGTAATATAGGGACCTAACATTCATCAACATCCTCAATCAAATGTGGTTGAGTGACATCAATTTTCAAAATTGCAACATAACATGCATTAACCCTTTCTTTAGCATAATAAGTTCCAGACTTTGTAGATTCAACCCTTCCTTGCCCAATGACTTGATCATTAATAAGGAGATCAACATAGTCCCCTTTTGCCAAAATTTTATTTTCCATTCTAGCTTTTACCAATTCTTTAACAACAATTAAATCATAAATTGTAATTAAAAGGTTGAACCATGTAAAGTGTGATTTTATATTTTCGAAAAACACACAACTTTCAAAAAAGTAATATAGATGCAATAATTTAAATATTATGGTAGTCATATTTTATGTAATGAAACATTATTCCCCACCATCTAGTGCCTACTACCAAACAGTACCTTGCATGAAAATTACACAAAAAACATACATGAAGACCATGCAATTGGAGATGTAGATAGTATCATAGAAAGACAAATATCAGCTCATATCAAACCATCAAGTTCCTATTTAACTTCAAAAATGACACTTGTAGCCTTAATGCATGTGTATGAATAATTATCATAAGAAATTTGTAGAAGTTGAAGAACCAAAACATGGTCCATTGGGAAATCTAAGAAATTCCAAGATGATGCTACATAAGATGTCTAAAAGCCTCATGAAAAGGAGAAATTACATTTTCACTTAGTGAGGATGTTTGATGTTTGAACTTGATAATCAAAAGCCAAACTAGAGGTTTTCTTACAAATAAAAGTTTTGAATGACAAATATCAGCTCATATTAAACTACCAAGTTCCTATTTAACTTCAGAAATGACACTTGTAGACTTAATGCATGTGTATGAGTAGTGATCTTAAGAAATTTGTAGAAGTTGAATAACCAAAACATGGTCCTTTGGAAAATCTAAGAAATTCCAAGATTGATGCTACATAAAATGTCTAAAAGCCCCATGAAAAGGAGAAATTATATCTTCACTTAGTGAGGATGTTTGATGTTTGAACTTGATAATCAATAGCCAAACTAGAATTTTTCTTTAGTTCAATAGAAAAAGAAATTGCATTTTACAAATCTTTAGTTCCAATGTTAGCACTCCCTACCTATACACATTCAAGGATATACTATTTAGGATGGATACAAAGGGATGTTAACTTTAGGTCCTCAAAAGTGTAGATTTGAGTTTTCCTACATTTTTATGTTGATGAGGAAGAGTCTGACCTTATGCATCCAAACATTAGTGAAATTTTTTTTGGAAGTTCATAACTATACAACAAAATACAGAGAAAAACAATACATGTTAAAAATTGAGCTTGATACTCTAAAGTTGCATACATGTGCATTGGAAGCAAAATATAGTATACCTCAATAATACATTTATTCATAAACTTCAAAACTATACAAAGATCACATTATTCTCCATGGATCAAATAATTATGATTGGATTATTGTGTTTGTGCCAAAAGGAAAGCTATACCATTATCTTTCCTTCCAACTCAAGCACAAATGTAGTGCCAACAACAACATATATCTATATAAAATTCTTTTGCACTATCATTGACCTCCATAAATTGTTCCAAATTCAATAAAAAGGGCACATCAAAATCTATAACTCTAACCATTGTGATTATTGAGACAATGTCACCCCTAGAGCATTGGTTGCATAAGTGTAATGGTGTCTAGAAGAAAGCTAGTAATCACTAGGTATCCTTCTAGCATAATCACAAATGCACTGCCAAGAATAATATCATAGCACTAACCTTGGTGAGTGTGAAATATTGATAGTTTTACTTTTGGAACAAGAACAAATAAATCTAGTGCATTCTATAATTCCTTCTAACACAAATACAAGCACATTTCCAACAATAATGTTGCATTGCGAAAAAAATCTAACAAATGCAAGATTTATTTCTATCACAAACACAAACACATTTTCAACAATAACATTGCAAGATGAAGGAAATTTAACACATTATAACCTTCCTTCTGGCATAACAACAAACATATTTCTAATAACAACATTACATTATGAAGGAAATATAATGTGTGCTAGCTTTCCTTCTATCACAAGTAGAAGCCCATTTCGAACAACAACATTGCACCTCAAATGAAAGCTAACAATCAATATCATTCCTTCTACGACAAACATAAGCATATTGCTAGGAGCAACGTTACATCGTCAAATAAATCTAGCATGTGCTAGATTTCCTTCTAGCACAAACACAAGCTCATTGCCAACAACAATATTCTAAGGCGAACGAAATCCACCACATGCTAAATCTCCTCTAGCGTAAATAGAAGCATGTTACTCACAAAAACATTGCAAAATAAAAGAAATCTTACACATTCTAGAGTTTCTTCTAGCACAAACACAATCACGTTGCCAGAAAAAACATTGCAGGGTGGAAGATATCTAACCTATGCTTGATTTACTTCTAACACATTGCCAACAATTACATTATAGGGCAAATGAAATTCAATGCATGATAGAATTCCTTCTAGCACAACCACAAGTACATTTCCAACAATATTGCATTGCAAAGGAAATCCGATGCAGGTTATATTTCATTCTAGCTCAAATACAAGCACGTTGCCAACAACAATATTGCATTGTGAAACAAATCTATTGCATACTAGATTTATTCTAGCACAAACACAAGCATTTTGCTAACACCAATATTGCATTGCAAAATAAATTTAGTGCATGCTAGAATTCCTCCCACCATACACAAACATGTTGGCAACATCAATATTGTAGGGTAAAAGAAATCTATATCATGCTAGATTTTCTTCTATCACTAACATAAGCACATTTCCAATCACAATATTGCAAGGTCAATTAAATCTAACATGCTATTTGTACTTATATCTCAAACACAAACATGTCACCAATAACAACATTGCAAGGTGAATGAAATCTAACACATACTAGATTTCCTTCTCTCGCAAACACAAGCACATAACAATATTGTAGGGTGAAAGAAACATACAGCATATTAGATTTGCTTCTAGCACAAACAAGCATATTGTCAAAAACACCTTATGCAAGACAAAAGAAATCAAGTGTGTGGTAGATTTCCTTCTAGCACAAACACAAACACATAACATTGTAGGAGTTAAGAAACTAGCGCATGCCAGATTTTGTTATAGCATGAGCACAAACATATTACCAACAACATTCTAGGGCAAAATAAATCTAGCACATGCTAGATTTCCCTTTAGCACAATTGCCAATAACATCATTGTGGTGAAGGAAATATGGCGCATACTAGATTTCCTTCTAACACAAACAATTGAATTTCCAACAACAACATTGCAATGTGAAAGAAATCTAGTGCACACTAGATTTCCTTCAAACGCATATACAACCACATTGTCAATAAACTCACAGAAGGGTGAAAGAAATCTAATGTATGCTAGATTTCCTTCTAGCACAAACAAACACATTATAACATTTCTACATAAAAGAGATATAGCACATGGTAGATTTACTTCTAGCACAAACAAAAGCATATTGTCAACAACCACAATGCAGTGAAAAAGAAATCTAGTGCATGCTAGATTTCTTTCGAGCCAAAATTGAAGCAGGTTGCCAATAACAATATTGCAAGTTGAAGAAAAGCTAACACGTGCTAGATTTACGCATATCACAAACACAAACACAAACACTCAACAACATTGTCGGGTGAAAGAAATATAGCGTGTTAGATTTGCTCCCAACATAAACAAAAGCATATTGCCAACAACAACAATGCAAGGAAAAATATATCTAGAACAACTACTATCACAAACACAAGCACATTTCCAATAACAACATCGCAAGGTAAAAGAAATTTAATGCATGTTAGCTTTACATGTAGCACAAATACAAGCATACTACCAACAACAACATTTCATGCCAAAAGAAACCTAGCACATGCTATATTTCCTTCTAACACAAACACAAGCACATTGCCAAGGTAGAAATTAAACACGCAAGGATTTATAATTCCTCCTATAATAAACAACCAAATTGACAACAACAATATTGTAGAGCAAAATAAATCTAGCACAACTTCTAGCCCAAACACAAGCACATTTCCAATAACATTGCCAAGGTGAAGGAAATCTAACATGTGGTAGATTTCCTTCTATCATAAACAACCAAATAGACAACAACAATATTGCAGATCAAAAGAAATCTAACACGTGCTAGATTTACGCATAGCACAAACACAAGCACACAACAACATTGTAGGGTGAAAGAAATCTAGCGTGTTAGATTTGCTTCAAGCATAAACAAAAGCATATTACCAACAACAACATTGCATGGAAAAAGATATCTAGAACTTCTATCACAAACGCAAGCACATTTCCAATAACAACATCGCAAGGTAAAAGAAGTTTAATGCATGTTAGCTTTACATGTAGCACAAATACAAGCATACTACCAACAACAACATTTCATGCCAAAAGAAACCTAGCACGTGCTATATTTCCTTCTAACACAACCATAAGCACATTGCCAAGGTGAAGGAAATCTAACACGTGATAGATTTCATTCTATAATGAACAACCAAATTGACAGCAACAATATTGTAGAGAAAAAGAAATCTAGCACAACTTCTAGCCCAAACAAGCACATTTCCAATAACATTGCCAAGGTGAAGGAAATCTAACACGTGCTAGATTTCCTTCTACCATAAACAACCAAATAGACAACAACAATATTGCAGAGCAAAAGAAATCAATGAATGTTAAGCAGATTTACGCATAGCACACAACAACATTGTAGGGTGAAAGAAATCTAGCGTGTTAGATTTGCTTCAAGCATAAACAAAAGCATATTACCAACAACAACATTGCATGGAAAAAGATATCTAGAACTTCTATCACAAACGCAAGCACATTTCCAATAACAACATCGCAAGGTAAAAGAAGTTTAATGCATGTTAGCTTTACATGTAGCACAAATACAAGCATACTACCAACAACAACATTTCATGCCAAAAGAAACCTAGCACGTGCTATATTTCCTTCTAACACAACCATAAGCACATTGCCAAGGTGAAGGAAATCTAACACGTGATAGATTTCATTCTATAATGAACAACCAAATTGACAGCAACAATATTGTAGAGAAAAAGAAATCTAGCACAACTTCTAGCCCAAACAAGCACATTTCCAATAACATTGCCAAGGTGAAGGAAATCTAACACGTGCTAGATTTCCTTCTACCATAAACAACCAAATAGACAACAACAATATTGCAAAGCAAAAGAAGTCTAGCATAGTTTCTAGCCCAAACACAAGCATATTTCCAATAACAACAGTGCAAGGTGAAAGAAATTAACGAGTGTTAGCTTTACATGTAGCACAAATACAAGCATACTACCAACAACAACATTTCGTGCCAAAAGAAATCTAGTGCATGCTATATTTCATTTTAACACAAACACAAGCACATTACTAGTAAGAACATTCCAAGGTGAAGGAACTCTAACACATGTTAGATTTTCTTCTATCATAAACAACCAGATTACCAATAATAATATTGCATTGTGAAAGTTCCTTCTAGCATGTCAATAAAAATATTGTAAGGTGTGCTAGTGTTGGAAAGATTGAGAGGGGGGTTGAATCAATATTTCTTTACACTTGTTATATTATGACAGTTAAAATCACCAGTTAAACCAAAACACAAGATGTGCAACAAGAAAATAATTTTATTAATGAATTTGAGGACTCTAAAAACCCAAGCTCCAACTTGTACAACAAAGTCTTTAACTCCTTCAAGGCTTCAACCCTGAATGAGTACCCTAATATTCAACTACAAATCCAAGCTCCAACCTTGTATGACGAAACCAATCCTCTAGGGATCCAACCCTCTCAGTTTTCTTCAATCCCTTAAGGTGACTTGAATACTGCTTCAAGCCTCCATCAAAAACTTCAAATACTTCTAAAAAATGTATCCAATATAGGTCTGCAAAGTGCTCTAAAATATACCTCTACAAAAAATTCATGTCTGCTTCAACAAAACTTTTATGGTTGCACCAACAAAACATGTCTTCAAGTGTTGATATTCAACTATGCTCCAAGGATGGTTGCTCCAATAAAACAAGTCTTTAAGTAATGGTATTCAACTATACTCCAAGGGTGATTGCTTCAACAAAACAACTCTTCAAGTGTTGGTCTTCAACTATAATTCAAGAGTGATTGTTGTTTCAACAAAGGCTTGAACAAAGCTCAATTAATGTCATCATGAATGCACTCTACTGTCAACTCAAAAGATGCTCAAAGTATGTTATCATTTTATCATTCGATGAAGGTGTCTCCTAGGCTCTTCATGTGTGCTTTAAAGAATGTCCTTCAATATGCAAGGATTACTTTACTTTTGTTTCAAATCTGACTTGATATGTTGATCAAGCCTCTCAAGGTGTAATATTCCTAATGGAAAAATTAACAATGATAACAAAAGCATGCAATAAACCCAACACAAATATTTTTTTAGCAAATGCCCATAAAACAGAAATGCTCCAAACACACCGAAATGGGCAAATTTGATTATAAGATCTTGTTGGAGTACAATATAAACTCTAATACTCAACTACAAATCCAAGCTCCAACCTGGTCTCTCACAAGGGTCCAACCTTGTATGAGGACTCCAATCCTCACATATTAATCCAGGCTCCAACCTAGTTTCGCACAAGGCTCCAACCTTGTATGACAACTCCAATCCTCTAGGGATCCAACCCTCTCAGTTTGCTTCAATCCCTTAAGGTGACTTCAATACTACTTCAATCCTCCATCAAAATCTTCAAATACTTCTAAAAAAGTATCCAAGATAGGTCTACAAAGTGCTCTTAACTCTACCTCTACAAAACCTTCAGGTCTACTTCAGCAAAACTTTTATGGTTGCGCCAACAAAATATGTCTTTTAAGTGTTGATCTTCAACTATGCTCCAAGGATGACTACTCCAACAAAACAAGTCTTTAAGTGTTTGGTCTTCAACTATACTCCAAGGATGACTGCTTCAACAAAACAAGTCTTCAAGTGTTCGTCTTCAACTATGCTTCAAGAGTGATTGTTGTTTCAACACAGGCTTGAAGAATGCTCAATTAATGTTGTCGTGAATGCACTCTACTGTCAACTCAAAAGATGCTCAAAGTATGTTATCATTTTATCATTTGATGAAGGTGTCTCCTAGGCTCTTTGATGAAGGTGTCTCCTAGCCACAATAACTGTTGAGCCATTTTATTAAATATGCTGGGAAAGAGTACAAATGAGCTGCTGAAAATATTGCACATAGGCCTGCTCAAAGTAGGTTGAAGGACAGCTCAAACCCAAACAAAAACTCCTCCCGGAAACTACTGTGCATGGCTCAATGGCTCAAGAGCACTTTGTAGACCTATCTTAGAAACTACTGTGCATGGCTCAATAGGTCTACAAAATATGTCTTTTAAGTGTTGATCTTCAACTATGCTCCAAGGATGACTACTCCAACAAAACAAGTCTTTAAGTGTTTGGTCTTCAACTATACTCCAAGGATGACTGCTTCAACAAAACAAGTCTTCAAGTGTTCGTCTTCAACTATGCTTCAAGAGTGATTGTTGTTTCAACACAGGCTTGAAGAATGCTCAATTAATGTTGTCGTGAATGCACTCTACTGTCAACTCAAAAGATGCTCAAAGTATGTTATCATTTTATCATTTGATGAAGGTGTCTCCTAGGCTCTTTGATGAAGGTGTCTCCTAGCCACAATAACTGTTGAGCCATTTTATTAAATATGCTGGGAAAGAGTACAAATGAGCTGCTGAAAAGATTGCACATAGGCCTGCTCAAAGTAGGTTGAAGGACAGCTCAAACCCAAACAAAAACTCCTCCCGGAAACTACTGTGCATGGCTCAATGCTTTGCGTTGTTCTACTCAGAAATGTTACTGCTAGCTGACTTCAGGCTGCTAGTTGGCCTAGCTCTCGTGCTCAGAAAATTCTAGGAATTTGGGAAGGTGATCCTTGCCCAAAAACTAGAAAAACCCAAAAAAGGTTTCCTCTAATTCCAATCTTCAAAATCTAACCCTTTTTCCCTAACGCCTCGCGTTGTTAGCTGAGTAGGGGCTACGTAAATGAGCTAATCTACTGCTCAGAAAATTCTGAGATTTTAACCACACACTCTACTCAAGAAATCCACAAAAACCCATAAAGGGTTCATCCTAGTTTTGACTTCGGAAAATTGGCCCTCTTGGGCTTGGCTCACCCAACTGCTGGGAAATTCAAAATCCTCGCTGGAACTGCTAGTAAATGTCTCCAAAATGCTGCCAAAATCCATGGTAAGAGGTGGCTAGCCTCCCCTCCAAATCCTCCAGCTTAACTCCTTTTCTTTCACACACTTTCGGCACTTCCTCTCCATTGTACTACACAATCACTGTGCAGTCTCTGTTGCCTCTACGAAGGGACTACGCTCTCTACTGCCTTTACATAGTTATGAAGGGACTATGCACTCCTGTTGTTGCTGGTGTTTCAATCCCTCACCAAAGGGTGGAACTCCTCTCCTGAGCGAGCACTCGAAGTCCCCCGAGGATGAGGTTGGGATCTCCACTCGGAGAACAGCACTGCAAACTTGGCTAAACAGCTCAAGCGTACTCTATTCAAAATGACAAAAAGACATTTGTTGAATGAATGAATGATTTCTACGACTGCCCACATCCCCTTTTTATTCTTGTGAAACCCTAATAATCCCTTGGGTCCACATGAGTTGTGTTGTCCACTTGGCACCTTGGGCTCCAGATAAGATGCATTGTCCACTTGGCCTCTTGGACCCACATGAGCTGCGCTATCCAATTTAACTCTAAGAAAGTGGTTTTATTCTAAATGTTGGGTTTATGGGTCCCTTCACCCCTTTATTCTCCCACTGAACTTTAGAAAATCAAAATTGGCAAAACTTTAATATTCTAATTAGTTGTCCACTAATTAGGAATATTACAGTCCTCCCTACCAAAACATTGCTTGTCCTCGAGCAACGCCTAAACAAGCCTCATCTCTAGTTAACACCCCCATTATCACTGCAAAATGTGCCTGGGTCCCAAACGTGCCACTGAATCTTCCCTGTCCTCTGCATTGCTCTAATATGAAGGGATCCCTCAATGCCAGGTTCCCGAGCCATCATGTCCAATACGAAGCTCCACCTGCTCTACTCACCATCCAAATAGTCCATCCTGCGCACTCCAAGAGTAAACCCTTGATGATACCCCCTAATACCTGCAGAGGTAGCGTCTCGCTCACATAAGCTCCTCGTGTTATCATCCCGCTGACCAACCTGCCATACTAATGAAGTCCCCCACTCCATCAGTTACTCGCTAAAGCCCAATGGAAGATCTACATGATCCCCCCATGTAGTATGCAGCTCACCCCTAAAGGTTATTGAGCTGTGTAGAGTTGTAATACTCGAGTCCCCTGCTAGTCTTGTAGAGGTGCCACCATGCTGATGTGGCGCCACTCTGACTGTGAGATAACCCCCAATCAGGTGCAGACTATATCCCTTTCTCCTGGGGCCTTGTGGCGAAAAATATGTGTAGGCCAAGCTCATCCTACCCGAGCATCCCCATGATGTTGATATCTACCTGTCCATTGTCGATCATGACCCTAAGCAACAACATGATAAGTCTGCCTCGCCATGTAGTGGAAATGTCAGTGTTTCCCCACGTGTCAAACCCAAAGTGGACTGGATCATCGTCTGCTCTGTCCCTACTCATCACAAAGTGGAGTGATCCACCTACCCAACAGATCCCTCGATCCCCCAACCATACTGGGATCTCCGAACTCCAACTTCAACTCCTCTCGGTATATCGATGCGTAACGCTGCTACCTGCTAGAACCCATCTGACCCTCAGCTCTGACCCCTGTATGTATCCCCTGGGTGGACTCCAGGTATCAGGAGTTTGTCCCACGCATGCAACCCTGCCCTACTCCTACCAGACCTTGAAGTAAAATATGTTGTCCCAACTCCTGATGAAACATCTGGACACTGCTCGGAGTCTAGGTACCCTCATGTAAATGAAGTCTACCATCTACCGTCCCTCAAATGTGAGCCTAGGGGTGGAACATATGCGACCTTGGCAATCAACCATGCCATCCCTAAGCCGATATCTATCAACTTGTGCACCTACCAAGTGTTTCAATTGGAGAGTCTCCTTCTAGATCATGGTACACAGTATCTCATCTGACTGCCTAAGGTGAGCCTCCCATGCCCTATTGCCTGATTGGAGGGTGTCCTAAATGCCCAAGAGTAATCCTTCGAACGACACTCCCTCTGCCTCGAATCTGCAGATAACACCCTCCTAGCCATGTCTCTGCTAAACATGGTGTCTCCAGATGCTCAACAATATCCTCATCAATCCTAGGTGCGATGCATCCCAGGGTACACCTAATGCCCCTATCCATAAGTCCCCTTGGAGGCAACGCTCCAAGTGCCTGTTGCGCCATATCATGGGTCTGCATACCACCAAGTGTCTCTGCACTCCTCATCATGCCATTGTATGTTGCAACCTGCCCCTATACACCACCGGATATTGTCGGCTATGGCTATACCATCCTGTACTGTCATGTATCCCTCATGTGTCACTGCACTTGTCGCTCCCCACATGTACCCAACACGTTGTGAGGCATTCCTACTCCACAACACAGTTCGACATACTACAACACACCCCCATGCATCTCCATGCTCCTCTGCAGGGCACTGCTCCTCGCTACATAGCCCTGTACACCCCTAGATGTTATGGTCTAACATCAGGTTTGTACGAATCAGTCTGCATCCCTCTACATAACACTGGACCCTATGACATGACTTTGTGTAGTCCTGTGTATCAGTGCCTACTACCGTGCCACCCTGTAACGTATAGTATCCTGCATGGCCAAAATATCCACCACTCTGCTAGTAAACCCCCCATGAGGTGGGCCCATTGGCCATTGGATATCTCTGCAAGACGCCATTAGAAATTTTTACAACTTGTGTTTGCTTATAATGGATTTAATACTGCTAATATATAGAGTATATGCAGTAAATAAAAAATATTTAAGTAGTCCGGTTTACTCTTATCTTGATGATTTGTAATTGGTAGCATATTAGTCTATATGCAGTAAATTACAGACAAAACTTACGTATTCAGCCCCTTATATATATGATTTGTAGTTGATAACATATTAGTTTAACTTTATACCACTCCAAATATCACTTTTGTTACCTGCCGATTGTTAAAGGAAAAATTAAAAAATAAACATGCCACACCATCCCACTCTCATAGGTCTGCATTCTAACCAAGGCTTCTGATGGATAACTACAAACCTACTTGCAACTTCAACATAGGGGGGGCAATATTTCTTTGATTTTGTGTAGAGCAACACATTCTTTCTTCCCACCATACATATGCTTTTTGGTCTTGAACTGAAAGCTTCCATTCAGCTCTATCACATCAATTTTAAATGGAGTGCAGTTCCTTGGGAAGATGTAATGATTTCAGCTTGCTGGTAACTAGTTCTAAAAATAAGCTCTACACGTTTCAGTATTGGCCATTGTCAATTGCATTTTCTATTACAATGACCCAAAAATGTTGGCAGTTAAAAGGAGAAATAATCCCATATCATATATCTGCATCCTAGAAAAGGCTTATGGTGGCTAACTGAAACCTTCTCACAAATTTAACATAAGCGGCATTATTTTCTTAGTTTTTGCATGCAACAAATTCTTTCTTCCAATTATACGTATGCTTTCTGGTGTACTGAACTGAAAGCTTCCATTCAACTCTACTATATCAAGTTTAAATGGAACGTGTAGTTCCTTGAGAAGCTGTAGTTATTTCAGCTAGTTGACATCTAGATTTAAAAATAAACTCCTCACATTCTGTTTTGGCCATTGTCAATTGCATTTCTATATAACAATTACCCAAAAAAGTTGGCAGTTACAAGGAGACATTGGCCAAAATTGCATTACACTGGTTTTAGCGGACTACTAAAACACCATGGTGGAAAGTTGATATAACTCAGCTTGTTAATGTCGATGAGCATCTTTTCCTACAATAAATTACTTAAATGATCTGTAGCAGAAAATATTTGTTATCTTTTGGCAAGGGTAAACAGCTTTTTCTTGATCCATGGGGAACTTTCAACCCCAATTCTGCATTATAGCAGTAAAACCCACAATAATGTGAGAGCCATTAAATTGGGCCAACTTTTAACATTAACTATTGCTCTATGCCCGCTGAAATTTGAACCTGGATCTCTATTGCGGTGGCAACAGATCTCAACCACTAGACCATGCCCAACTGATAAATGGAGAAAACAATTAATGCAACAATGACTATAATTGTGAATTATCACAACACAAAATTGAAGCCTACCGAAGCATATCCTATTCTCTAACAAGTAAATTTTGAAGTGGTACCAATTGGGAGATGGGCCAAAAGAACATAAGACAAGTGACCATGGATTTTTTTTTTTTTTTTTACAACTCAGTTGAAAAGGAAATAAAGGAGTACTTTCTGTCATAGGAAAAAACATTCTGGCGAATGCTTCAAGGGTTTCACAATATATAAGCAAACAATGTGCTTCAGATGGACCAGAACAATATAAGGCAAGCGACCATGGACTTTTTTATTATTTTACAACTCAGTTGAAAAGGAAATAAAGGTGTACCTCCTTTCAAAGGCAAAAAACAATCATAATGCTTGAAGAGTTTTAAAAAATATAAATAAACAATATGCTTCATTCATAAGTGTACATTTATAGAGCCACATCAATATTTTTATGAACAATTAACAGGTTAAAAAACTTCCCATGTCATTTTGGAAAAAGAAAAAAATGCAGCACATAAATTAGCTGTTTTCTATTATTACTCTGACTAAAACAAGTTAAATTGTACAACAGCTATGCAAAGCTTGCCACGATTGCAATCAGATAAGGCAACAATGAAGAAAAGACTGGACTGCTATATTGTGAAGACCATATTATTATTCACTTCCATAGCTTCACACTCTTGTCATGACTTGCAGAAGCAACCATGCCTGTTGCCTCAGAAGCAGGTAATGCAGCAATGAGGCCATCATGAGCAGGAATTGTCATACTCTTGTTCTCGGCCATATTCCATAGCTCCAGAGACTGTAAAAAGAATAAGATGAGATCAGCACAACCCTCTGACTTTAAAAATAAAAAAATTCCATCCAAGTAGAAACCCATTATAAATTTTGCCCATTGGCCCGACTCCCCACATGCCAATGACAATGACATCACTACTCCTATTATCCATAGCTCAAGTGTACCATATACCCATGAGAGAGCACCGTCTCTACGTACTGCCCTTCTTGGTGGCCTGTCGATGCCACCTCCAACCAGCTCCTGCCAAAGTAGGCTAATCACTCTGTGACTCCACGCATGGTCGATATGCTGAGATAGCTCCTAAAAAGGGTGTACCCTCATGTCGAACCATCCTGTCAGTAGGGATGTCCGGGGCTCTAATAGAGATCTAAAAATGTGTGTGCGCCTAAACATCCAACCCATCGCGCAACAACTACCATCACCTACCGACTCTGTGATGTGATGGGCAATCCCACTTGGATCCCAAAAGTAATGTGGCCCTCGTGCCCCTCTGGTAATCCATGGACTCTGTTGAAATGTGGCCATGGATGTATCCAGCTGCCTAGCCTGCTCCATGGGGTACCAGCTCAGTACCTCTCGCCATCCAACCTCGATAGAGGAATCGAATGCAAGAATCCCCGCACAGAGAACAATCCCTCCATCCTGCGAGTGTTGCACCCTGTGCAGCTCATGTCACCTCATCTCACCATCCTAGTCAACATATGAGATCTGACTAGGTGACTCAGTCTCTCTCTTTCCAATGGGAAGAGGTGACACAACAGTGTTGCTAGACCCGTCTATGTATGCCTGAAGGGGGCTGCTCTGACACTCCCATGTGCTCTCTAGTTGTACCATTAAGGAATCCAACCGTTCCCCAATGTGGGCCAACTTGGTCGCTGACTCGACACAAACCACTCTCATGCCCTCCAGTTCTTCATTCTGCAACAAGATAGCCTCTCGTACTAATGTGGCCTTCCCTTTAAAAGCTAG
Organism: Pinus albicaulis; assembly: GCA_034641835.2. Lineage (NCBI taxonomy): Eukaryota > Viridiplantae > Streptophyta > Pinopsida > Pinales > Pinaceae > Pinus > Pinus albicaulis. Next base: position 1,468,332,761 of record CM076575.1, read on the forward strand.
AAGGTCGGCTTGAAGTTGAAGGCACTGTTGTGTGCTACCATTGTCCAATACCTCTGTATCTCATAGTGCCTCCTCAAGGACTAGCCCTCGTGCCTCTCTGGTAATCCATGGACTCTACTGAAATGTGGCCATGGATGTATCCAGCTCCCTAGCCTGCTCCATGGGGTACTAGCTCAGTACCTCTCGCCATCCAACCTCGATAAAGGAATCGAATGCAAGAAGCCCCGCACATAGAACAATCCCTCCATCCTACGAGTGTTGCACCTTGTGCAGCTCATGTCGCCTCATCTCACCATCCTAGTCAACATATGAGATCTGACTAGGTGACTCAATCTCTCTCTTTCCAATGGGAAGAGGTGACACAACAGTGTTGCTAGACCCGTCTATGTATGCCTGAAGGGGGCTGCTCTGACACTCCCATGTGCTCTCTAGTTGTACCATTAAGGAATCCAACCGTTCCCCGATGTGGGCCAACTTGGTCACTGACTCGACACAAACCACTCTCATGCCCTCCAGTTCTTCATTCTGCAACAAGATAGCCTCTCATACTAATGTGGCCTTCCCTTTAAAAGCTAGAAGGTCGGCTTGAAGTTGATGGCACTGTTGTGTGCGACCATCGTCCAATACCTCTGTATCTCCTAGCACCTCCTCAAGGACTAGCCCAAAGGATGGCTGCACACTCTCCTCCATAGACACTCCAACTCGCAAGACATGCTCACTAGTCAGCTGCATTTGATTGTCATCCGACAATTCTGTCATAGACCTGGAGGCCTTTGTACCTATTGGCTCCTCAACAACAGTGGAGTTGTCTCCCGACACCTCATCAACCTGTGATGTGTTGCCATCATCAGAGAACTCGGTCACAACCCCAAATACCCCATCAATGGATACCTCAACAATGGGTGGTGTCTCACCAGCGAGTGTATACTCAGTTGTCTCCTTACCAACTATGGCCCCTTCAACTGCTCTTTCTTTTTCCTTAATCCGTCTCACCATCCCTACATTATTCCACTGAATTCCCCTTGATATGTGCCTGTCATTTAGTTCACGGAACTCCAAAAATAGAGGGTCACTTGAGTGTCAGTTCCCAATGATCGATACGCCCGCCAATTTGTTGCCAATAACTCCACATCAATTGTAATAATGTCTTGATTAACAATTGTTGCATGAATTAGTTTCTTGCTCGAATTAACGATCATTTGTTGAACCCTAATCACCTCATTCAAGGTTACTGCCATGGCATCTGAGTTTAACCTTTATTCTGGTCTCGTCATAGAATGAAGGTTTCCCATAAGTTGAGCCAAGATTATGCTCTAAACCACTGTAATATCCCAAATCGGAAAATGATAGTAATACAAGCAATGATAGACTAAAATTACAACAATAAGGAAAGCACCATTAAAACACGGAATTTGGAGCCACAATCATTGTTGAGCCATTTTATTAATATGTTGGGAAAGAGTACAAATGAGGTGCTAAAAATATTTCACCTAGGCCTGCTCAAAGCAGGTTGGAGGACAGCTCAAGCCCAAACAAAAACTCCTGCCGGAAACTACTATGCATGGCTCAATGACTGCATTGCTCTGCCTAGAAATGTTGCTGCTAGCTGACTTCAGGCTACTAGTTGGCCTAGCTCCCGTGCTCGGAAAAATCTAGGAATTTGGGAAGGTGATCCTTGCCCAAAATCCAGAAAAAACCCAGAAAAGGTTTCCTCTAATTCCAACCTTCAAAATCTGACCCTTTTTCCCCTAGCACCTCTAACTGCTGGCTGAGTAGGGGCTACGAAAATGAGTCGATCTGCTGCTCAGAAAATTTCGAGATTTTAACCACAGACTCTACTCAAGAATCCCAAAAAAACCCAGAAAGGGTTCGTCCTAGTTTTGACTTCAGAAAATTGGCCCTCTTGGGCTTGGCTCACCCAACTGCTGGGAAATTCGAATTCTTGGTTGGAACTTGGAACTGTTGGTAGATGTCTCCAAAATGCTACCAAAATCTTTGGTAAGAGGTGGCTAGCCTCCCCTCCAAATCCTCTGGCTGAACTCCTCTTCTCTCCCACACTTCTGGCACTTCCTCTCCACTGTACTGCGCAATCACCGCGCAGTCTATGTTGTCTCTACGCAGTCCTGAAGGGACTACGCTCTCTATTTCCTTTACGCAGTCCTGAAGGGAATACGCACTCCTGTTGTTGTTGGTGTTTCAATCCCTCACCAAAGGGTGGAACTCCTCTCCTGAGTGCGCACTCCAAGTCCCCCAAGGACGAGGTTGGGATCTCCGCTTGGAGACACCCGTGTGCTGAACAGCACTGCAGACTTGGCTAAACAGCTTAAGCATGCTCTAGTCAAAATGACAAGAAGAACTTTGTCGAATGAGTGAATGATCTCCATGGCCGCCCTCATCCCCTTTTTATTCTTGTGAAACCCTAACAATCCTTGAAAGCCTAATAATCCCTTAGGTCCACATGAGCTGCGCTGTCCACTTGGCCCCTTGGGCTCCACATAAGTTGCACTATCCACTTGGCCCCTTGGACCCACATGAGCTGTGTTGTCCACTTTAACTCTAAGAAGGTGGTTTTATTCTAAATGTTGGGTTTATGGGTCTCTTCACCCCTTTATTCTCCCACTGAACTTTAGAAAAGCAAAATTGGCAAACTTTAATATTCTAATTAATTGTCTGCTAATTAGGAATATTACACTCATTTGACCACCAATAAAGTTGACGTGTAGGTTAGCATAACCATTTTCATGCTTTCCTGTTAAAATCTCCTTGAGTGCATCCCCTATGGTTGGTCCATGATGGACATGTACATGTGGAGGTAGCTTGCTCTTGATTTGTTAGACCTCAACTCCATGCTTAAGTGGCTTTATTCTTTGGAGCACTTGAGACCTTGTGACAACATGTTTCTTCTATGGCTTGTGACCTTGTGACAACATATCCGAGTTCTTCTATGGCTTGAGCAAAGTTTGTGGAACATATTTGAGTTCATTTATGGCTTGATCCAAGTTCAATGGTGACTAGACCGAAGTGTTGTGGCTTGATCTAGGTCTGTGGTATATATATCAGAGATCAATGAAGACTAGACCGAAGCCCTGTGACAATTGATCAAAGTCTGTAGCATAGATCCAAATCTATGGTCTTGTTCTAAGTCTGTCGTATTGGTCCGAGATCTATACCATCTATCCAAGGTATGTCAAGGAGGTCTGAAACCTATATTTATCTCTGATCTGAATTGTTATCATCATATCAGTCCAATGTCTATTCTTTGTTTGAAGTCCGAGCTTAAGAAAAGGTGTATTCAATCTTGTTTCCTTGTGGCATGATGAGAGGATCAACCTTTCCTTGGTGATCTTTGTTGGACATTCAGTTGTGAATACTTAGCACTTATGGAAGCCTTCATGGGTCAGTAAAGTCCTTGTCTTGATGTATTGTTGAAGAATCAATTCAAATGCTTAAATAACAATGTACTCTGCTTTAAAATTTGCATATTCATGATCTGCTTTTGTATGAGAAATTGTGCAACCACAAAAAAGACAACTAAATCATTCTTTGGCACCACCTACACACGACAATGATCCAAACAGTTACATCTTCAATTTTGACTAGATAAAAATATCACGGCCATTCATAAATTTTCCTCACCATGTTTCTCTCAAGAGAAACCCACCTTGCCTTAGCAACCATTCCTAAGCCCGATGCCATCTCCAGTACCTCACATTTTGCACTACAATGCCCATACACTTTGCGATGAACTCCATCGATACTAACCCCTGCTCTTGAAAATTATGAAACCTTTCAATATAAGTTGCAGTGTCAATGTTTCTTGAAAAAGAGTTGAAAGAAAGAAAAGATTATATTAATTTTCAATGGTAGCCAAAACCAGTTAATGTGACTAATTAAGTAGAAGTAAACGATTGAACCTCAAAGTTTGCCCAGTGATCACAAGTGCTGAAAAATGTTTATCTGGCCAAATATCTTGGTGTTAGACCTTGTGCCAACTCAATATTAGTTGTAAATAAGGACAACAAACAACAACTTTTGTAAAATTATGTAGATGTTCTATGCTTGATGCAACTTTACTTTTCACTACAACAATCACATAAACAATCAAGTAAAATGTTGATAGAACATACCAGTGGATCTACAGAAGACAAACTAGAAACAGAAAAATGTGGTGATGTGTTATGGCGGTCAACAAGATGCTTCAACCAACAAAATCTCCTTGGTCAGCCAACCCAGCATGTGTCACAACAGCCCTCAAAACAACCACACGGTCAACTCAAAGTCAACCCCAAAAAAGTCAACGTTGTCCAAAAAAGTCAATGCATGACAGCAGTAAGAAAGTCAACGCATCTTGGTCTTCGATCAACCTTTTGACCTCGGTTCTTGTACCAATATGTATGGCCTTCCAAAATCTAAGTCTCCACCAAAATTCAACCTCTTTGGACCATGAGTTGACCAAAGTCAACGTTGGTCAAACTTGCGTGGAAACCCTAGCTGCAGTAAATTCGTCCAAACCCTAGCTGTAGTAAATTCGTCCTTCTTTCCCACGTGTGAACCGAAACTGCTTCCAAGGAGCTCATACTATATCAGAAGAGGAGATGTTGTGTGTGGATGAGATGAGTGAAAATGTCCTCCAACGTTAACTCTATTTATATCAATCACTGAGGTGTATGACACATCTGCTGGGGGTGTAAAACCTTAAGGCCGACCTGCACATATTTGAAATTATCAAAAATAAATGTTCTGCTCATCAGATTAAGATCAATTTTAGATCGATCTTACACATCTCCGAAAGAGGAACCCAATACAAATATTGGTATCTTCATCTGAGCATCACCTCAAGGAGTTTGGACCTAGTTGTCCAATTTTAACACTCCCTCTCAACTAGGGAGAACTCCATCCACCTATGCAATCAAACATCGTGCGTCATCCGGCCGTGACTTGCTTTTTTGGCCTCTTTATTTCAGAACAGAAGTGGGTCAGTCACAAAGACATCATTCCCGACTAACAGATTCAGCCCAAAGGTCCGAAACCTCTATCGGACTCACAAAGAGTCTCATACCAACCCGAAGTCAGTTGGAGGCCCGAAACCTCACTATACTTGATCCCAGATCAAGTGGTTGGACCGTGCCATCCTAGATAGAGAGTACGATAATCTCTGATGCGTCCATCAGTCTTTGCTACTAGTCTCTAGCTTTTCCCACCTTATTGGCCAAATGAGAGGTACTTCCCATGAGCCTTGAACTCAATGGGTAGGATGCATACGGGGCATAGATAATGAGAGGTGAACCAACTCAATAATCACAACAGTGGGGCCTAAGCACACCAACAAGGTTCGGCAAGCCTAGCCCTGTGGTTGCTTATAGCTCCAAGAAGCTATCCCCAAAGCCCCCTGGAGCTCCCAGAGCTCATCGTCCAACAGGACCCACATCATAGGGTCGTTCCACGATACCAAGTCTCTCACGGAAGGTTAGGAACTTGACCTTCCCCAGGGGCTTTGTCAGAATATCCGCGACCTACTCATCAGTTCCTATATGATCGAGCCTTACGGCGCCTCGCTGTACCATATCCCGGATAAAGTGGTACCTGATATCAATATGCTTGGATCGATCGTGGAACACTGGATTCTCGGACAAGCGAATCCCACTCTGGTTATCACAGAGTATCACGGTGGTATCTAGCACATGTCCGAACAACTCACTAAAGAGCTTTCACAACCAAACTGCTTCACAACGGGCCATACTCGCTGCAATGTATTCGGCCTTGGCGGTGCTCAAAGCCACCGACTTCTGCTTCCTGCTTATCCATGAGATCGAAGCAGAACCAAGATTGAAGCAGCATCCCGATGTGCTCTTATGATCTACCACACTACCAGCCCAATCGGCATCAGTATATCCAAGGAGTGTCACGCTCCCGACAGTGTATCTCAACCCATGGTTTATCGTGCCCCGAAGATATCTCAAAAGATTCTTGGCACCAACCTAGTGAAAGTGATGAGGCTCAACCATCTGTTGACTCAAAGTGTTCACTGCAAAACATATATCTGGACGAGTGTTCACTAAGAACAGCAGGGCCCCTACGAGTTGACAATACTCGGTAAGATTTGCCAATACGGACCCAGCAACACTGCCACTCAACTTCTTGAAGTTGAGCTCCATTGGTGTCGACACAGACTTGCAGTCCACCATACTGAATCTTTCCAAAAGCTTCACAATGTATTTTCCTTGAGAAAGGAAAATCTCGCTAGGTCTTTGCCAGACCTCCAGGCCTAGGAAATAGTGCACCAATCCTAGATCCTTCATTTCGAACTCAGCAGCGAGCTCCCTCTTGCACTGATGAATGAGAGGGTCAGCACCTGTCAGGAAGAGGTCATCCACATATAGCACCAGAATGAGAGGCTTTCCCTTGACAACCTTGAAGTAAAGGTTCGGATCAGCATTACTTCGAGTGAAGCCCAGCTTCATCAAGTAGCTATCTATCCTCTCGTACCAAGCTCTGGGTGCTTGCTTCAGCCCATAGAGGGCTTTCTTCAACCTGCAGACATGGGTGTCCCAATCCTGGACTTCGAACCCCAAAGGTTGCTCCACATATACCTCTTCCTTTATTGCACCATGCAGAAATGCGGTCTTCACATCCATTTGATGAAGACTCCATCCTTGCGTAGCAGCAAGGGCTATAATAGATCGATTGCAAATATGTCATCATAATCTATGCCTTCCTTTTGACTCTTGAGAGAAGCCACGTGCAACGAATCTTGCCTTGAACATTTCAGCACTTCCATCAGATCCATGCTTGATCTTGTATAGCCATTTCGAGGTGACAACTACTTTGTCCTTCGGTCTTGGAACCACATCCCATACATCATTCTTCATTATGGACTCATACTCTTCGTGCATAGCATTCTTCCATACTTGATGCTTTACAGCTTCTTCAAAAGATCCAGGCTCGGATTGTACAATAGTACTCATGGCTGCTAGATACCCTTGGTATCTACTCGACTTCTTGCTTTCACGGAATGTCCCCCTTGGCGCCGCATGTCCCTCAGCATCCTCGAGAGTGTCCCTGAGCCATGATGGTCTCTTTCCTAGTGAAGGAGGTGGATCAATCGAGTCCATTGGTCCTTCAACATTAGGCATCGTATCATCCTTTGGTTCTTCTTGATTTCCAGGCCTTGCTTCATGATCTTCCTCAGATTTCGGAAGATTGATTACTTTCCTCAGGGAAGTATGTTCATCAAAGGTGACATCGTGGCATATCTCCACTTCCCTTTGACCAGGCACATAGACTCTAAAGGCCTTACAAGTTTCACTATAGCCCACAAACATTCCTTTCTTCCCAGAAGCATCCAACTTGCTTCTCTTTTCTTTCGGCACATGAAAGTAAACAGGACATCCAAAAACTCTAAAATGTGAGACGTCAGGTTTCTTACCAGAGAAAACCTCTTCGGGAGTTTTGGAGTCTAGGGCGGAATGCGGGCAGCGGTTTTGTATGTACACAGTAGTGTTTGCAGCTTCTCCCCACATAAACTTTGGTAGACCTTGGTCACATAGCATGGCACGGGCAGCTTCCACAATGGTCCTGTTCTTTCGTTCATCGACACCATTTTGCTCAGGAGTATAGACAACAGTGGTCTCCCTCTTGATGCCAGCTTCTCTGCAAAAGTCCTTGAATTCATTTGTCTCATATTCAATGCCATTATCAGTTCTCAAAATCTTGATCTTCTTCCCTGTCATATTTTCCACCAAGGCTTTGAAGGTATGGAACCACATGAAAGCCTCATCCTTCTTCTTTAAGAAGTATATCCAGGTTTTGCGAGAGAAGTCATCTATGAACGTCATATAATATGAACATCCTCCCAAGGATGTCACGGGTAGCATACCAGATAGATCAGAATGGATCAATTGCACGACATCAGATGTCTTTGTGACACTTGAGGGGAAAGCTCCCCTTGTATGCTTTCCTTCGGCACAACCCTTACATACACCTTCATGGTTATTTGGAAACTCGGGCATCCCTGTCACCACCTTCCTTGCTTCGGGAAGGGCTTTGTAGTTAAGGTGTCCAAACCTTTGGTGCCATAGTTCAGTGTGCCGGATAGTATCACATGTCATTGCTCTCAGTGGACTTCCTCCAACCTGGTAGAGTGTATCAACTATAAACCCAATCGTGATAGCTTCCTTGAAGTTCTTCTTCCACATGAGCACCTTTCCATCAGTGAATGCCACATTAAAACCTTTGTCTTCCATGGCCAATATAGACACAAGGTTCTTCTTCAAATTTGGTACATAGAGTACATCCTGCAAATGGAGGACTTGACCTTGAGACAAGTGGAGGGTCACAGTCCCTGTCCCTTTCACGGGATATGTGGCATTATCTCCAAGGATAATTTCCATATTAGTATCCTTCTCAACCATATCAGAGAGTGCTTCCTTGAACCCAGTGATGTGCCTTGAGGCACCACTATCTATCAACCAGACATCCATAGTGTCGGGTGGAGATGCAACGGAGAGGGCAGATACAAGAATGTATTCATTTCTTTTATCAACAACATGTGATTCCTCGTACCTGGAGTTTCTTGACCTTTTGAAAGGTTGATCATTTCCGCCGAAGGGAGCCTTCCTTTTTCCCTTGAACCTGTTGTTCCTTTGATTGCCATTCCTCCGATTGTTGTTGTTATTACCACCATCGGGAGAATCCTTCTTGAAAGGACATTCTCTAACATAGTGACCAGGCCTATGACAAGTGAAGCACTTGCCCTTCTTTCCTTGGGCCCTTGCTTTTCCCTTGTTCTTTGGACCACCAGAGTTATTCTTTCTAGAATGAGCAACGTATGCAGCATTTCCTTCATTTCCATACTCCTTCATTCTTGATTCTTCTTGAACGCATCTTGACAGTACTTCGTCAAAGTCAGGTATCACATTATTATTTAGAATGGTAGTGTTGAACACATGCCATTCGAATGAGAGCCCTCCAAGTGCAGTGAGCACCATCTCTCGATCAGCTATTGTCTCCCCAATAGTTAGCAGATTGTTCCTGATTTCGATCAGCGTCAGAAAGTATGATTGGACAGACTCATTCATGCCTTTCTTCAGATTCTTCAATTGATTCTTGAAGAATAGTACTTGATTCACATTGTTGGCCTTGAACATGAGAATCAATTTATCATACATTTCTTTGGATGTGCCCAATTCAGAGATGTAGGCCACCAGACTTTTATGAATGGATTCCCTGATCATCAGCTTTGCTTTGATCTCCCCCTTCTTGTACTTTGTTTTGGCAGCAGCAGTAGCAGTGGATGGAGGTTCTTGGATTTTACCCTGTACATAGTCCATGACATCTTGGTCTTCCAATTTGAGATCCAATATCATCTTCCAAGCATGGAAGTCATCCTTCCCAGTCAATTTGTCATCCTCCTTGAAGCCATAGTTTGTGGAACCCATTTTCCTCTTTGGTGATTGCTACAAATAGGGCTTGTCTTCACCTCAGCTCTGATACCATGTAAAATTATGTAGATGTTCTATGCTTGATGCAACTTTACTTTTCACTACAGCAATCACATAAGCAATCAAGAAAAATGCTGATAGAACATACCAGTGGATCTACAGAATACAAACCAGAAACAGAAAAATGTGGTGGTGCGTTACGGTGATCAACAGGATGCTTCAACCAGCAAAGTCTCCTTGGTCAGTCAATCCAGCATGTGTCACAACAACCCTCAAAACAGCCACACGGTCAACTCAAAGTCAACCCATAGAAGTCAACGCAAAACATCAGCAAGAAAGTCAACGCAACTCGGTCTTCGATCAACCTTTTGACCTCGGTTCTTGTGCCAATATGTACGGCCTTCCAAAATCGAAGTCTCCACCAAAATTCAGCCTCTTTGGACCATGCGTTGACCAAAGTCAATGCTGGTCAAACTTGCATGGAAACCCTAGCTGCAGTAAATTCGTCCTTTCCCACGTGTGAACCGAAACTGCTTCCAAGGAGCTCGTACTATATCAGAAGAGGAGATGTTGTGTGTGGATGAGATGAGTGAAAAAGTCATACAGCGTTGACTCTATTTATATCAATCACTGAGGTGTATGACACATCTGCTGGGGGTGTAAAACCTTAAGGCCGACCTACACATATTTGAAATTATCAAAAATTAATTCAAAATAAATGTTCTGCTCATCAGATTAAGATCAATTTTAGATAGATCTTACACCTCTGCGAAAGAGGAACCCAATACAAATATTGGTATCTTCATCTGAGCATCACCTCATGGAGTTTGGACCTAGTTGTCCAATTTTAACAACTTTCTACACTCATAACAGGAAAGGAAAGATAGAAATCACCAGCCTTTAAGATGTGAAAAAAAAAATTAAGAATCTGACAATTTTGATGCAAATAAATTTGGATGACACAGCCTATATCCAGGTTGCTCTGCTAATGAACCAACAAGCATAACAACTGGTTACCCAGATGGCTTCATGGATGGGAGTTAACCCGTATCCGATCTTTTAGATAAAGTTTTGAGTGAATAAACAAGTGATTTCTTGACTTGGATGAACATTTAAGGGGATGTTCAATGATAGTTGCGTAAGTTTACAGCCACAATACCATGTTGTGCAGTTCACTTTGAGATGGAAGTGATGATGATCCAGCAGAGTAGCCACCAAGAATGGGTCCCAAAGACTCTGGATGCAGAAGATATTGTAATCAGCTACAAGTTTGTGTTGAACTAGGTGATAAACAACTCTTTATTGAGTAGCTCTTATTTGAAGGGAGATGTTGGAGGAACAAACATCAAGTAAGTTTACAGCCACAATACCGTGCTGTGCAGTTCACTTTGAAATGTAAGTGATGATGAACCAGCAGAGTGGCCACCAAGAATGGGTCCCAGAGACTGTGGATGGAGAGGATATTGTAATCAGCTACAAGTTTGTGTTGAACGAGGTGATAAACAACTCTTTATTGAGTAACTCATATTTGAAGGGAGATGTTGGAGGAACAAACATCATGCCATCTCCAGTACCTAACATTTTGCACTACAATGCCCATACACTTTGCTATGAACCCCACCCCTGCTCTTGAAAATTATGAAACCTTTCAATTTAAGTTGCAGTGTCAATGTTTCTTGAAAAAAAAATGAAAGAAAGAAAAGATTATATTAATTTTCAATGGTAGCCAAAACCAGTTAATGTGACTAATTGAGTAGAAGTAAACAATTGAACCTCGAAGCTTTCCCAGTGATCACAAGTGTTGAAAAATGTTTATCTGGCCAAGTATCTTGGTGTTGGACCTGGTGCCAGCGCAATAGTTGTAAATAAGGACAACAGACAACAACTTTCTACACTCATAACACGAAAAGCAGAGATAGAAATCACCAGCCTTTAAGATATGAAAAAAAAGGCTAAGAAACTGACAATTTTGATGCAAATAAATTTGGATGACACAACCAATATCCAGGCTGCTCTCCTAATGAACCAACAAGCATAAAAACTAATTACCCAGATTGCTTCATGGATGGGAGTTAACCCATATCCAATCTTTTAGATAAAGTTTTGGGTGAATAAACAAGTGATTTCTTGACTTGGATGAACATTTAAGGGGATGTTCAATAATAGTTGCATAAGTAACTTTACAGCGAAAATACCATGCTGTGCAGTTCCCTTTGAAATGTAAGTGATGATGAACCAGCAAAGTGGCCACCAATAATAGGTCCCAGACACTGTGGATGGAGAAGGTATTGTAATCAGCTACAAGTTTGTGTTGAACGAGGTGATAAACAACTCTTTATTGACTAGCTCATATTTGAAGGGAGATGTTGGAGGAACAAACATCATGCTCCAACAAAGTGTTAATTATTGTATGACTTTATTTTTAGCATTGCCATCATGTGACACTTTCAATGTTTAGTGTTTAACATTTGATCAATGTAAACATTAGATGATGACATTATAGGCTGTGGATTAACCACCATCACTTCTGAAGGGTACTTACTATAAATGACATGATGTACATGAAAGATTTTACATCATTGTTACAACATCATTAAAAAATAAAGTTCCACTCTCTCCATTGTCAACTGTTCATTTCTAAGTGTGCACTGCAAAATCTAACAAGCATTGGAATTGGAATTGGAATTGGTTATAGTGGAAGATGTGACCAAAAGGTTGAATATAGGTTAACGAGTTTTTTCTTTTATTTTTGGACGGGTAAGGGGGTGTTTCCTATATCCTTTAGGGTTATCGGAATTGCAGGGCTCAGCAAACGAAATCTGGGACATTATTACTCATCAAACAAGAAGATTCCATAACTATTCCATTCTTATGGCTTGATTAGAATTTACATCTATTATAAGAAATGATAATTTCCAAAAAAAATCCAAAAGAAAGAATCCAGTTTTAAATGTAGCTCTTTAAAACATAGGCAAAAATAACTTTAAATTCTTTTGAAATACATAAAACCTGTTGAGTTAAAAAAAAAAATCCATATATTACAACAGACAGAGAGCCAAGAGTGAGACCTTGAGTTACCTTTGATAGTGCATCAAGAGCACCTTCCATATGATTAAAGTCATTGCTATTAAAGCATTGAACCAGTGCCTGCAGTAATTATGGCCAACTACGCACCTGTACTTGTTGAACTATAACACTGACAATAGTTCCTACTGTTGAACAGAGGTGTCTATTTGGTGCCCCCAAACAAGATAGAAACTCTGATTTGATATATTGTTGATAAAAAGTGATCATCAGATGAAAACTTGTCCTCAGATTACTTTTCAAAAGCAATCCTGCTCCCTATCGTACTTCAACAGATTTTCCCTGTCCATGTGACATATTCACACATACCAAGCTATAAGTAGATCCATCAAAAAATGAGACCAAGTAAAATCAGGCAATCAAGCTCTAAATACAAACCCATAGATGCCCCACATTTCACCAAACAAAATGTAGATCAATTATTATTAGGAAGAATTCATCACAATTATCTAGAGGTACATTGCTAGCTTTTAAACATTGACTGTGACCTAATATAACTCTGTTCTGGTAAATTTGAAGCTCTGAAATTCTCTTATATTTGTTCTAGCAATGTGTTCTTTCTAATGCATGTGCGCCTATTATTCTTCCTATATATAAGTATGCAGTAGACTCATACTAAATCAATTACTATAGTTATAATTTGGAGTTTTTCACATAAAAAGCAAGAGAGAACTCACAACAACAAGTGATTCTTGCAGCTTCGAATTATGAAGTCACCCACCAGTATTGCAATATCAATGTGTTAATATGACCAATAAATGGATACAGGCAATCTGCTATCATACTATATATAAGTATGCAGTAGACTCATACTGAATCAATTACTGTAGTTATAATTTGGACTTTTTCACATAAATAGCAAGAGAGAACTCACAACAAATGATTCTTGCAGCTTCGAATTATGAAGTCACCCACCAGTATTGCAGTATCAATGTGTTAATATGACCAATAAATGGATACAGGCAATCTGCTATCACATATAGGTAGCTGACAAATATTATTACCTTTTTACACGTTGCTACATCATGAACTGTCACTAAGAACTGTGAGCAATTCCTGTAGCAATTACATTGTTATAACATGTTGTCATATCCTCTATTTAAATTCTTGTATAAACAGTTCCACTATAAGATTTTGGGTAAACAATGTGAGTTGTTTTATTACTACTACAAATTGAAGGAATGAAACCCAATATGCTGTAAAATTGAAGGCTATTAGAATCCAGGGTTGAGCGTGATCCAAGGTAATAGAACAGACAATTCTTCCTTTTTAGTTGGGGTGCACTGAAGGAAGTAAGTTTAGAGTATATTTTAGTTTGAAATATACTCTTCAAGGACTGCAATTACCATCCTTAAGCATATTGGCATTTCATCATGGCCATATGAACCGTGTCACCCTAATGACGTAAGAGGGTCTGTTAAATTTGGACAACTAGGTCCAAACTCCATCTTGTGATGCTCAAATGAAGATTCCAATATTTGTATTGGATTCCTCTTTCAAAGAGGTGTAAAATCGATCTAAAATTGATTTTAATCTGATGAGCAAAACATTTATTTTGAATTTATTATTTATAATAAATTTAAGTGCAGGTCAGCCTTAAGGATTTTACCCCCAGCAGATGTGTCACACACCTCTCATGATTGGTATTTATAGGGTCAACGTTAGAGCATTTTCCACTCATCTCAACACACATCTCCTCCTCCTATACGAGCATCTAAGGAGCAAGAAGGACGAAGTTTACCATAGCAATAAGGATGAAGTTTGCCGCAGCAAGAAGGACGAAATTTACTGCAACCAGAAATCTGCGGTTAGGGTTTTCGGGGAAGTTTGACCAGCGTTGACTTTGGTCAACGCATGGTCCGATTGAGCTAAATTTTGGAGGAGACTTCGATCTAAGAAGGTCGTACTCTTTGGCATAGAAATCGAGGTCAAAGGTTGACCAAAAGTTGAGTTGCGTTGACTTTTAATGATGCTGCCTTGCATTGACTTTTCTGTGCAGCGTTGACTTTTCTGAGGTTGACTTCTAAGTTCTGAGTTGACTGTGTGACTGTTTTGAGGATTGTTGTGACACATGCTGGGTTGGCTGACCGTGAAATCTTTGTTAGTTGAAGCATCCTGTTGACCGCCGTAACACACCATCACCTTTATCTGTTTCTGACTTGTCTTCTAAAGGATCACTAGTATGTTCTATCTGCGTTTTACTTGTAAATTCATGTGATTGCTGTTGATAAAAGTAAAGTTGCATCAAGCATAGAACATCTACAAAATCTTACATGGTATCAAAGCTAAGGTGAAGAGAAGCCCTAACTTATAGCAATCACCAAAAGAGAAAAATGGGTTCCACAAGTTATGGCTTCAAGGAGGATGACAAGCAGACCGGAAGGGATGACTTCCATGCTTGGAAGATGATATTAGATCTCAAATTAGAAGACCATGATCTCTTGGACTATGTACTAGGTAAGATACAAGAACCTCCATCCACTGCTACTGCTACTGCTAAAACCAAGTATAAGAAGGGGGAGAGCAAAGCAAAGCTAATGATCAGGGAATCCATACATAAAAGTCCGGTTGCCTACATATCTGAGCTAAGCACATCCAAAGAGATGTATGATAAGTTGATACAAGTGTTCAAAGTAAACAATGCAAACCAGGTGCTATTCTTCAAGAATCAATTGAAGAATTTGAAGAAAGGCAGGGATGAGTCTGTCCAAACATACTTTCTAAAACTGACCGAGATCAGGAACAATCTGCTGGCTATTGGGGAGACAATAGTTGATTGTGAGATGGTATTCACCGCACTTGGAGGGCTCCCATATGAATGGCAAATATTCAACACTACCATTCTCAATAATAATACAATTCCTAACTTTGACGAGCTACTGTCAAGATGCATGCAAGAAGAGACAAGAATGAAGGAATACGAAAATGACAGAAATGCTGCCTATGCTGCTCATTCTAGAAAGAAGAACTCTGGTGGTTCAAAGAACAAAGGAAGAGTAGGGGCCCAAGGAAAGAAGGGCAAGTGTTTCACTTGTCATAGGCCAGGTCATCATGCTAGAGAATGTCCTTTCAAGAAGGATTTTCCCGATAGTGATGACAACAACAACAACCGGAGGAATGGAAATCAAAGAAACAACAGGTCCAAAGGAGAGAAGAAGGCTCCCTCTAGCGGAAACAATCAACCTTTCAAAAGGTCTAGAAACTCCAGGTATGAGGAGTCAAATGTTGTTGATAAAAGAAATGAATACATTCTTGTATCTGCCCTCTCTGCTGCATCCCCGCCCGACACTATGGATGTCTCGCTGATAGATAGTGGTGCCTCAAGACACATCACTGGGTTCAAGGAAGCACTCTCTGACATGGTTGAGAAGGATACTAATCGGGAAATTATCCTTGGAGATAATGCCACATATCCCGTGAAAGGGACAGGGACTGTGACCCTCCACTTGTCTCAAGGACAAGTCCTACATTTGCAGGATGTACTCTATGTACCAAAATTGAAGAAGAACCTTGTGTCTATATCGGCAATTGAAGACAAAGGTTTCAATGTGGCATTTATTGATGGAAAGGTGCTCATGTGGAAGAAGAGCTTCAAGGAAGCACTCCGATTGGGTTTAGAGTTGATACACTCTACCAGTTGGAGGAAGTCCTATTGAGCAATGACATGTGATACCATTCCGATGACCGAACTATGGCACCGAAGGTTTGGACACCTTCATTACAAGGCCCTTCCCGAAGCAAGGAAGGTGGTGACAAGGATGCCCGATTTTGGAAATAATCATGAAGGTGTATGTAAGGGTTGTGCCGAAGGAAATCATACAAGGGAACCTTTCCCCTCAAGTGTCACAAAGACATCCGATATTTTGCAACTGGTCCATTCTGATCTATCTGGTATGCTACCCGTGACATCCCTGGGAGGATGTTCTTACTATATGACATTCACTGATGACTTCTCCCGCAAAACCTAGATATACTTCTTGAAGAAGAAGGATGAGGCTTTCATGTGGTTCCGTACCTTCAAAGCCTTGGTGGGAAATATGACAGGGAAGAAGATCAAGATTTTGAGGACCGACAATGGCACTAAATATGAGTCAAATGAGTTCAAGGACTTTTGTAGAGAAGCTGGCATTAAGAGGGAGACCACCACTGCCTATACTCTTGAGCAGAATGGCGTTGTTGAACGAAAGAACAGGACCATTGTGGAAGCTGCCCGTGCCATGCTATGTGACCAGGGTCTACCGAAGTTTCTGTGGGGAGAAGTTGCGAATACTGTTGTATACATTCAAAACCGATGCCCTCATTCCGCCCTAGACTCCAAAACTCCCGAAGAGATTTTCACTGGTAAGAAACCTGACGTCTCACATTTTAGAGTTTTTGGATGTCCTGTTTATTTTCATGTGCCAAAAGAAAAGAGAAGTAAGCCAGATGCTTCTGGGAAGAAAGGAATATTTGTGGGCTACAGCGAAACTTTTAAGGCCTATAGAGTCTGTGTACCTAGTCAAAGGGAAGTAGAGATATGCCATGATGTCACTTTTGACGAAGATGCTTCCCTGAAGAAAGTAGTAGATCTTCCGAGATCTAAGGAAAATCATGAAGCAAGGCCTGGAAATCAAGAAGAACCGCATGATGAGACAATGTCTGACGCTGAAGGACCAATGGACCCAATCGATCCATCTCCTTCACTGAGAAAGAGACCATCATGGCTCAGGGACACTCTCGAAGATGCTGAGGGACATGTTGCCCCGAGGGGGACATTCCGAGAAAGCAAGAAGCCGTGTAGATACCAAGGGTATCTGGCTGCCATGAGTACTATTGTACAATCTGAACCTGGATCTTTTGAGGAAGTCGTAAAGCATCAAGTCTGGAAGGATGCTATGCACGAAGAACATGAGTCCATAATGAAGAATGATGTTTGGGATGTGGTTCCAAGACCGAAGGACAAATCAGTTGTCATCGCGAAATGGCTCTACAAGATCAAGCATGGATCCGATGGAAGTGCTGAAAAGTTCAAGGCAAGATTTGTTGCCCGTGGCTTCTCTCAAAAGGAAGGAATAGATTATGATGACATATTTGCACCTGTGGCACGATATACCACCATTCGATCAATCATAGCCCTTGCTGCTACGCAAGGATGGAGTCTTCATCAGATGTATGTCAAGACAGCTTTTCTGCATGGTGCAATAAAAGAAGAGGTGTATGTAGAACAACCTCTGGGGTTTGAAGTCCAGGATCGGGACACTCATGTCTGCAGGTTGAAGAAAGCCCTCTATGGGTTGAAGCAAGCACCCAAAGCTTGGTACGAGAGGATAGATAGCTACTTGATGAAGTTGGGCTTCACTCGAAGTAATGTTGATCCGAACCTTTACTTCAAGGTTGTCCAGGGGAAGCCTCTCATTCTGGTGCTGTATGTGGACGACCTCTTCCTAACAGGTGTTGACCCTCTCATTCATCAATGCAAGAGGGAGCTTGCTGCTGAATTCGAGATGAAGGACCTAGGACTGATGCACTACTTCCTAGGCCTGGAGGTCTGGCAGAGACCTGGAGAGATTTTCCTTTCTCAAGGAAAATATATTGTGAAACTTCTGGAAAGATTTGGTATGGTGGATTGCAAGTCCATGTCAACACCAATGGAACTCAACTTCAAGAAGTTGAGTGGCAGCGCTGCTGGGCCCGTATTGGCAAATCCTACTGAGTATCGTCAACTCGTAGGGGCCCTGATGTTCTTAGTGAACACTCGTCCGGATATATGTTTTGCACTGAACACCTTGAATCAACAGATGGTTGAGCCTCATCACCTTCACTGGGTTGGTGCCAAGAATCTTCTGAGATATCTTCGGGGCACAATAAACCATGGGCTGAGATACACTGCCGGGAGCGTAACACTCCTTGGTTATACTGATGCCGATTGGGCTGGCAGTGTGGTGGATCGTAAGAGAACATCGGGATGCTGCTTCAACCTTGGTTCTGCTTCGATCTCATGGATGAGCAGGAAGCAAAAGTCGGTGGCTTTGAGCACCGCAGAGGCCGAATACATTGCAGCAAGTATGGCCTGTTGTGAAGCAGTCTAGTTGCGAAAGCTCTTCAGTGAACTATTCGAGCATGTGCTAGATACCACGGTGATACTCTGTGATAATCAGAGTGGGATTCGCTTGACCGAGAATCCTGTGTTCCACGACCGATCCAAGCATATTGATATCAGGTACCACTTTATCCGGGATATGGTACAGCGAGGCGCCGTAAGGCTCGATCATATAGGAACTGATGAGCAGGTCGCGGATATTCTCACTAAGCCCCTGGGGAAGGTCAAGTTCTTAACCATCTATGAGAGACTTGGTATCGTGGAACGACCCTGTGATGTGGGTCCTGTTGGACAATGAGCTCGAGGAGCTCTGGGGGGCTTTGGGGACAGCTTCTCAAAGCTATGAGCAACCACAAGGCTAGGCTTGCCAAACCTTGTTGGTGTGCTTGGACCCCACTGTTGTGATTATTGAGTTGGTTCAACTCTCATTATCTGTGCCCCATATGCATCCTACCCATTGAGTTTAGGGCTCATGGGAAGTACCTCTCATTTGGCCAATGAGGTGGAAAAATCTAGAGACTAGTAGCAAAGACTGATGGACACATCAGAGATTGCCGTACTCTCTATCTAGGATGGCACGGTCCAACCACTTGATCTGGGATCAAGTCTAGTGAGGTCTCGGACTTCTGCCTGACTTCGGGTCAGATGAACCAACTTCGGGTTGGTTGGAGACTCTTTGTGAGTCTGATAGAGGTTTTGACCTCTGGGCTGAATCTGTCAACCAGGAATGATGTCTTTGTGACTGACCCACTTCTGTTCTGAAATAAAGAGGCCAACAAAGCAAGTTACGGCGAGATGACACACGATGTTTGATGCACTGGTGAATGGAGTTCTCCCTAGTTGAGAGAGAGTGTTAAATTTGGACAACTAGGTCCAAACTCCATCTTGTGATTAGATGAAGATTCCAATATTTGTATTGGATTCCTCTTTCAGAGAGGTGTAAAATCGATCTAAAATTGATTTTAATCTGATGAGCAGAACATTTATTTTGAATTTATTATTTATAATAAATTTAAGTGCAGGTCGGCCTTAAGGTTTTTACCCCCAGCAGATGTGTCACACACCTCTCATGATTGGTATTTATAGGGTCAATGTTGGAGCATTTTCCACTCATCTCAACACACATCTCCTCCTCTTATACGAGCATATAAGGAGCAAGAAGGACAAAGTTTACCGCAGCAATAAGGACGAAGTTTACCGCAGCAAGAAGGACGAAATTTACTACAGCTAGAAATCTGCGGTTAGGGTTTCTGGAGAAGTTTGACCAGCGTTGACTTTGGTCAACGCATGGTCCGATTGGGCTGAATTTTGGAGGAGACTTCGATCTAAGAAGGCCATACTCTTTGGCACATAAATCGAGGTCAAAGGTTGACCAGAAGTTGAGCTGCGTTGACTTTTAATGATGTTGCCCTGCGTTGACTTTTCTGGGGCAGCGTTGACTTTTCTGAGGTTGACTTCTGAGTTGACTGTGTGACTGTTTTGAGGATTGTTGTGACACATGCTAGGTTGGCTGACCGTGAAGTCTTTGTTGGTTGAAGCATCCTGTTGACCGTCGTAACGCACCATCACCTTTATTTGTTTCTGACTTGTCTTCTAAAGGATCACTGGTATGTTCTATCTGCATTTTACTTGTAAATTCATGTGATTGCTGTTGATAAAAGTAAAGTTGCATCAAGCATAGAACATCTACAAAATCTTACAGGGTCAGTTAGCATACTCCAGTTATGTTTATTAGACATATTTTCATGGAACAAGTACTTTAAATTCCAAATGTCATCAAATTTTACCTTATGGACACCCAATTTCCAGGGTATGACCTATATGGTGACTACTGCTCAATGGTTGGTGCTATGATATCTAGAAAAATATGATTAAGTGCAAAGTTTATGTGTGTGTCTTCTGTATTGATTAATGGATTTTGAGCACCAGAGTTACCATGATGGCCTTTAGCGTTACGATGATACATTAGTGTTGAGATTCAACCTGCGTATCAAGGATGTATAGATAGTATGTAGTGTAAGCATGCTACAGTTGTGTGAATGTTCCATATATTGATGGTTTGATTATTATTTTCCTCATTTCCATGTGGTTCCAGCATGATTAGATTTACTTTGACAAGTTTACATATGGTAGAGATCATTGTCTTCATTGTATTTCTCCTTGATTGGTCATATGTACATACAGTCATTTCTTGATGCATGTAGACTTCATACTCTTTGAGCTTATCAACCGTAGTAAACTCCTTTAATAAATATTCTGGACATTGGGACAGCAAGCAGAACATTGACTAAACTTGAAATTTGCAGCCTTTTCCATTAACCCCGGGGCATTAATGTCACCTTTCAGCCACATTGAGATTTCATGTAAAGCATGTTTTAAATTTATTTCACAAATCTGGAAGACACCTAAAAAAAGTTTGACTTCCTAAAAAAAAGTCTTACTTCCTATCTGTCTCTTAGTCTGATAATTTTCCTTTTTGCAAATTATGTTTAATTATATGTATATAAATTTACTAAAGAATCTACATCACAACCCCTTCTAGGAGCATATTTATACATCTTGGTTCTGTACTTTATGCTGGAGTTTATCCCTGAATTCAATATATATGTATACCCAGTTGTAATACTTATCTGTGAAAGGGTTTTGTTACAAATGAATTAACATATACATATTGAAATTTGAAAAGACACAGAATCAAACTCTGAGTCATCCCATTTTATATCTCTGAATCGAGAACTAGGCAATTTTAGCAGAAAATTTACCATACAGACCTCGCACCTAAGCCATCGGAAGTCCTTCATGTGTAAGTTTATTGCAGTAATTCTTATAATTGAACCATGAAAGTAAAATGCAATTACCTACCTATTGAGTGGATTTAGTAGCCTCTGGAGCATGGAGCCTCATTCCTACTTGTCTGATTCCATGTCCATTTCCTCGGCATTCGATTTCTTTGGTTTGGGACTCGCACAAGCTCGGATCCAGGCCAATCCCAAGGCCATTTTTGGGTCTCTGGATTTTTTAAGGACAACTTGATCATCACAATACATTTGTGCCAGAGCATCTCGCTGGTGATCTCCTATGGTATTACCACATTTTATTTCCTTGCCGTAATCAACGCCTTCTTGCTTTCTTTTCTATGTATTTTCTCCGTTGATTTTGTGGTCGGAAAGGAGCCTGTGGTCTTCAGTTGTGGGATTGGAAAAGCACCTGTGATAGTCAATTGTGCAACCATTGTCGCACATGCCTTCAGCTTTGTCTTCCTCCATTGAACCCTAAACATACAACCTCATTATGCCGGTTTAGAAGTATTTTGAAGTTACAAAGAGATATGGAGGGCTTGGGATGGGATAGACCATCGCCCAGAGTGTGAGAATCCAATTTCTTGAATTCAACCAAAAGTATGATATGAGCCCTGTTACGGCTTGGCAGCGCCCTTCCTCCTTCCTTGGAAAAGGAAAAACCGTGCAACGCGAGGGAAATAATCGATGGAAATTAAAATATACAAGCTGTGAGAAGATGCGGTGACCATCCGATCCCGTTATTGAAAACCTTGCAAATTCTATGGTCACTCTATTCTGCCTATTGCATAACTGGTGACTCCTTCTCCACAAGCGCGCGCGTCGGCTTCGAACCTGTTTGTGCTAGGCTGTCCAGTTACGGGCAAAATGAATTGCTCAACGCTAATCCACCCTAATCCATCCTACCAGTAACTGCCACTTCGATAAAACCGGTTCCCTACTCCATCAGAACCATAAACGAATGAACAAAAGGAAATTATCTTACCGGGGTTTTGAAAGACAGAAATCCTATGAAACCTGGATGAGAACTTAAACGAAACGTGAATCTATCTTTCAACGCAAATTAGATTCCATTAAACGTAATGTGTGTTTTTCTTTTGATTAATAGGAAGGTATTTTTTAATATAAATCATTATTAATCATATAAAAATGGTTTGAGTTCTCTATGTCATATTATTTTAGGGGATTTTGGTTGATTTTTTAATTATGATATTTGTGTAGTCAAAAGAACTGGAGTGAAGTAGTAATGTTATGGATTGATGATTATTTTGAATGAAATGTTTAGTTTAATAAGGATAATTAATTTATGGAGATTTTTTTATAATGTTTAATAAAAGGAGTCAATATGGGAAAGATGATAATTTGGCTCTCATGTGCTTTAGAAAAATGATATTTTTTGTCCATAAATGTTAGAGGTGGAAAAATATATGACTGGAAAAATGTGTAATCCTAGATTACCTTAAGGAGAAAAGGTTAAAAAAATCATATTTTACTTGCTAAGAGGTCAACACTGTTTTCATGATCACATATTTATGGACAAAAAGATATCAATTAGTTCCTCTCATAAAAAAAGATATAAAATTCAAATGCATTTTTCTCATCTAATCAATCTTTACAATAGGGATGGATTTACTCCTAATTTATCTTCTCATCATCATATACTCGCACCTTGATGAACATTAGAAAGTAGGCATAAATTAGTCCTTCCAAACAATTGTGGTGAAAATCACACAAAAGGTTTGATTTTCATCCCTACCATGGACACCTTAAAACATGCATTGCCCTCCAAGCAAGGATTTATCTCAATTAAAACATAGGATTTTAACTCCTTGAAGATTCACTGAAGAAGTATACTTTACCCAACAATATCATCAATTGTTCTAATATCAAACTAAGTCTAGTACTTTTGTAATTGTGTGGTCTTTGGCTTACAACATCACCTTTATCCTGAAATAAAATGTCTTAGACCTTAGTATCTCACTATGGCCAAGTACATTATATCCTCCTCTATCCACTTAGACAAGTACTCTTTAAATACTCCATTTACCATCATGACTTAGCGACAAATTCATCTTTCTTGAGGTAGAAATTGTACAATAACATAGCCAAACAAAGTCCTATAAGTAATCTTTCTTTCCCATTTTCCCCAAGAGCTAGTAAAATAGTTATTTTCCGCGAAGCACCCCTTCCCAATGTAGCTTCTACCTTTTCCAACCCATTTCCAAGCATAATTACCATCCCTAAATAAGCTCATGAAAAATTTATGGTCAGGGTTAAAAGCATTCAAGTCACTTAGAACAATTTTGTAGCTTAAACCCCACCCCCACATTCATTAAACCCTAATTTAAATTATCTACCATGTTTCACATATTTAAGACAATTATTTCCCATTATTGTATGGTGGCTCTATGACAAACTCAAGGTTAATGGGATGTTTCCAAATATGGTCTATTATTGTCTAATGTCCTAACAAATTCCATCTTTTAGGGGCAAGAAGGTCTCATTTGGGAAACATATAATAATTCCCTTTAAGTAAAGTACAAAATGTTAAAGATTTTAGGGGGTCACATTCGTTATGAAATTATTGGTGTCCATTTAAACCACTAGAACTAACATAATTAAAATCAATAAAAAACAAACATAGGTCACCCAAATATAGTGTTGTTTTTCCACGACACTGGAAATCTAGGTTAGGATATGTTGTGCTATTTAACAACCCCCATTATTTTAGTATAATTACCTTAGAAAAATAATGGAGACCCTTTTAAAAATTATAGAGTATAACAAATAAAACCTTTAAGAGATTAATTCAAATAGGAATATGAATGAAATGGGTTAAAAAACATTGAGTTTTCTTTTAAAAGACACTTGAGCGGAGAATGTTAAGTAAATCGCAATCGCAATCGCAATATCGCAAGAAAGACATATGGCTCTTAAAAAGCCACTTAACACAATTTGCGATGCAAAAATACGACAAAGCACTTCAATAAAGGAAAAAGGCATTTTCCTGAACAAAATTCCACGAGAGGAAAAAGGCATTTGTAGGTTAAGGAGTTTCAAGTTGTTACTTAGGGTATATTGTCTAAGGTAATTTCTAACAATTGAACTTAAAGCATTGTGCTTACGGTTGATTACTGCCTTGTTCTATGAATTAGGATAAACTATAGGGTCCTCTTTCACTAGACACTTGATCAACTTTGGAGGGACCTATATACTTCTATAGTGAAACACGTAGAGGAATCTTTAATCCAAAGCAATATACTCATAATGCATTAGGATTTATTGTTCATGTATTTGTTTATGCACGGTATTTTCTTTTTATGCATTGTGGTACTTATAACTTTGAGCCCAATAACTAGCATGAGGTCAGGGGATATAAGCCCAAACATATAATAGGAGATATTTGCCAACAAACTCGCTAGTATAGGAGGAAGACACCTAGAGATCAAGTCAATTATGAATAACGGTTTTTAATTAAGGCCATTATTAACTTAGTGAGAATCAATTACATGATGTGGAATATGTGTGGGTTAATCCAATGCATCGTGAGCACTAATAATTCTTAATTACTAGCATGATGGTTTATCATCATGGTCAAGTAGATATATATGCTTAAACACAAGTGTGGATCTCAACCCTAACGTATGAATTATAGTGCATGTACTAAAACAACTTAGGTGCTAATACAAAACATGATTGACTTAATTTTTCACTTTTTATTATTATAGTTCTTTCCTTAACTACTAATATAGATAATATATAAATATAGTTAATGGCCCTTGATTACTAGTCAAGTGAAGGTGGTGATATTCACTCACCAAGGTTTTGTTCCCCTAGTACAAGTTAGTTATCGTAGCTCAAGGTGGATGCACAAAGTTGCCATATATAGTGATGAACAATGTTCTTAGCTTGAATGGCAAGACACCCCTCAATATACTTAAAATATTTATAATTTTTAAAAGCTTCTTCTGACTTTTAATTTTCATATTACTCAATCAATAATATATAAATAAATAAAATTACATGAGTCATTCAATATAAACGTTGGAATCATTGACCTTGGGTATAAACTTGATAATACCTTTGTTTAAGTTGGTTCTCAATGATTTCTATGTAATGGATTCTTTGTAAACCTTTGTGAAATGTATGGATTGAAAAAGTACCAGGTAAAACTATAGAATTCACACTGGAATTTGTCTAATCCCATGACTTACCATCATCATTGTTCATATTTGAGAGGGTAGACATGGATAATGAAACCATTGGGGAACTATCCCTAAGGGGGAAATTGAGCCACTTCTATAACCTCAAGAAACTACAATATTCAAGACAAATGGCTTGTGCCTGGAATTGCTAATCCCACCAAATGTAAATCCTTGTTGAGGAAGTTGTTAGCTCCCCAGTTTAAAGTTGTAGGATGTCCAACCTAGCTTATTGTTGTTGTTGTTAAAGTTATCAAAGGTTGGATCCCATGTTGGGCTGAATAATTTGAGAAGCTTAATAAGGTCAATAGGCTTGTTGTATCTCTTTTTTTTCTAGAAAGGAAAATTTATCTTTTTCATTAAACAAAAAAATCAATACACACACTATAGAATCTCGTAAAAGAACTAGGAGGAACAAATATATTACCAATACATGCAACAAATACATAAAGACATTAGACTTGAAAACTTAGCCAGACAATAAGACTAGGAACTCAGTCACTGACAATCTTCTACTTAATGTAGGTGGTCGAGTTTTATTGGTTGGGTGTTTTTTGTGGACTAATGGAATGGTGCCACGTGGCCCAGTCATGGGTTCCCACATGGCACCCCCGGGTGGTGTAAAATTTTGTTTGGTCGGCCAGAGGCTCAAGCGGGATCGAACCCCCGACCTCTGGTCATTCAACGGAGCGCTCTACCAACTATGATGTAGGTGGGTCTTAATAACCATAGACTGAAAATTTATTATAAAGTTTATATAAGCCCCATTTGGGAGGAGGGGTCGAGTTGATAGCCCCGGGCCTCAGTCATCGGACTACCATACAACCACAACGCGAAGGGTTTGGGGATCAGGGACCAATCGCAACCCCTAGTCACATTTTCTCCCACATGACCGATGACAAGATCACTAGAGCGCTCAATCACAGGGAGCTAAGAATAGGAGCTAGCCATTGGCCACATGCCCACCATAGAACCGTGACAAGGGCGCTTGGTGGAGGGCGCCAAGGTTATCCCTAGGCCCAAGCCATATGGCCTTTCACATTACCTTGATGTAGTATGGAGGGGGCTCGACAGTAAGCCCTGGGTCCAGGGCATATGGACCCGCACAGGACCACGATGAAAACACAAAGGAGTCTGGCGGTTAGGGCGGGTCATTGGCCCGACTCTCGGCCCCATGGTCACCAGAATACAACAACCCCGATAGTTAGGGGCTAGGCCGATGGGGGTGGGCCATTAGCCCTAGTCCCCGCCGCATGCCCCATGTGGCCATATTTTATGCCTTTAAAGGTTATTGGGCAAATTAATTGTCCAACAAATTGCATTGTCGGAATGCGAAATTGTTGCCTTCGCAGTGAAAAACAGGGTGGATTTGTAGGACAATCAACATGTTGGTCCGATTTGTAGGACAAATAACAGTAAAACTTCATGGAGAGTTTAGTGAGCCAAAAATTGGTGAGTTTTTAGCCGTTTGGAGCTCAAGACGAGTCTTTATAGGGATTTTTGGACATTCTGGATCTAATGCTGACCTATATTTGCTTATTTGAGCACATATAAATATACTTTTTGCAAGTTTAAGTCCAACAACAAAGAATAATTGGTTTCTGAAGAGGATGGCGAAGTTGAAGGAAAGGCCGAAGCGAAGGTTGAAGCAATAGAATGGGGCGTGAGGGTTAAAATCTGTCAGCGTCTGCCGCCCTCTCTGTCATTTCCATTCAGTAGTGCATGTGTAATTCTCAATTCATGTTGGCAGTTGGTGCGCATCATTATTGACAATTTACCGCGTCTGGTTGCGTTTGTACTTCTATGTCGGTGAGTTTTTTCAAACTGTCGCTTTTGTGCACCTTCAGTTTCACATGTGTCACTTTCATGTTTTCAAATGTCACTTTTGCTTTCTTTCACTTTAATTAATGTCGTTTTCATGTTGTATTCTCTTTTGCATGTCTTGCTTTCATCATCTTTCGCATATTGCGAGTGTCGTTCACACTATTCTCTTTATATACCAAATGTTGTCTTTTGGCATGGGAAGTGTCACTTATTGTGAAAAGTGGAGTTTTGGCTTGTTTCACAGGGTAACTTTGGTGTTGATGAGTTCCTCTAGTCATGTAGAGACACTTTACACTCATTCCTAAATTTGTATGCACTATCGCAAAAGTGTCATCACTGTCGTCGCAAAGTGCATATTTAGTGTCGCACTTGGGGAAAGTCATTGCAATGTCATCACATTGAGGGAAGAATGTTGTTCATGTATTCTATGTGATCAATGTTGTGTCTTTAATTGTTCTAAGCGTGTGATCATGCCCAAGTTTTTTCCTTGTTCACTTTGGTCTCACTGATTCCACACTTAGCCTCATCCATAAAATTTCACTCCTAATCAACTTGACCTCACTCAACCTTCCTAAACTGCGCATTGCGCAGTCTCTACCCTCAAGCCTTGACCTTACCTCTTGAAATTATGCATTGCATAGTCAGAGTGCCCAAATTTGACCCTTGAGCTCCATAACTACGTAATTTCTACCTCCTAGTCAGCCTTAACTGCACATTGTGGAGTGTCAAGCCTCAAGCTTCCAGCCTGACACCTTGATCTATGCAATTTCACAATCCATTAGATTTTCCTCCCTCCAGAATTGCGTATTGGGAAACTTCAAGCCTCAAGCCTAAGCCCTTGAACCCCTCAACTGTGCAATCTTCTAGCTTGTTCTCCTTCCATAATTGCACATTGGGCAACTCCAGGCCTCAAACCTCAACCTTGAGCTCTTGAGCTCCTCAACTGCATAATCACCTAGCTAGGCCTCTCAAAACTGTACATTGGCAACCTCAAGGCTCAAGCCTCAAGCTTGACCTCCTGAATCCCTCAATTGCGCAGTTCCTTGAGACTGTCCTTCGATAACTTCGCATTGGGCAACCTCGAGCCTCAAGTCCCGATCTTGAGCTCTTAAGCCCCTCAGTTGTGTAATCATTTGACCCTGGCCATCTTGAATTGTGCATTGCGTAGCCTCAAGCCTCAATCCCATACCTTGACCTCTGGAACTACGCAATCCCTAAGTTAGTTCATGAAACATGCTAGATTAGGGGTTTTTTAGACCGATGTCATCTTGTCGTGAATGGTTTTCAATTGCAGGTACTCTATATCATCACGATAAGACGATTCTGGATGAAAAGGAGAGGGAGAACATTAAATTGAGAAGAATGCTAGAAATGGATGAAGAGGAGAAGAGGCATATGCACCTTCAATTGCAGCATGTGCTTGAGGAACAAGTTGCTGAAAATTCCACTCTAGTAACAACAAAAGAAACATCCAAATTAAAGCCAATATGTGGGCATGGTTCAAACAGTGGTTATGGACCATATAAGGAAAATGATGCATGTGCATTTTGCAAGCATCTCCAAGGTTCTCTCATATGTTAGTTGGTAAAAGTGGGTGGTTGGAGTCATCTACAATGTCGTCATCATCATCAGAAGTTGAAAAGATGAATGACAAGTTCAAGGAGGTAATAAGCATTTCAAGTATAATCCCTTATGTTTATGTTCATAACGCCTCTTTTTTATCATTTGAGCAACATACCAAAGGCATTGGTACGATGATGCTATCTAAAATGGGCTATGAAGGAGGAGGCCTCA
This sequence comes from Pinus albicaulis, assembly GCA_034641835.2. Taxonomy (NCBI): domain Eukaryota; kingdom Viridiplantae; phylum Streptophyta; class Pinopsida; order Pinales; family Pinaceae; genus Pinus; species Pinus albicaulis. The sequence goes on from CM076575.1 coordinate 1,468,361,982, forward strand.
ACACCAATGGCCTCAAGGATAATGTTGTTGCTAGATTTCATGGTTTATGATATTGTTGATTATTGTCAGAGAACTTCCTTCATTGTAGCATGGGCTTGGGTAGTCATGATTGGTGTGGCTTATCAACAAGAGTTCACACCCTCCATCATTTTAGATGGTTTGACATTGTTACATGCCTCAATTTTTAATTGTTGTTTGTTGTTTCCTAACTTCTTCCCTTTTCACAAATCGTTGGACTACCATCTTGTGACATAAGGAATTGAGTGCTATTGGGAATTGCACCTTGGTCATGGATTGACATTAGGGAGCGGTATTCTACCATTCGATATGCTTTTCTAAACCTCAACGATGTTGTGAATGAGGATCTTATTTGCTAATTTTCTAGAAATTCTTAATTTGTTGGAAGGCGTGTGGCCACTATCCTTGTGCAGTAGCAACTTGCACTTCTCTACCTTTTTTTTTCCATTGAAAGAGTAATTTGAAAGAAATTGATCATTTGATGGATGAAACATAGCGCAAGTTGTTGGGTTAGACACCCTAGCCCCTCTCTTGATTATTCCTTGCAAATCCCCTTTCGAAATTGGACATTCGGGGTTTGAAAGACTATTATTTTTTTGAGCCCATACTCTTCTATGATGTGTGGAAAGTGCAAAATTCCATGTTTTAATTGTGTGATATTGATGGCTTATGTCTTGACCAGGAAAGTGTGGAACATTACTACTTTTCTTCTCCATTTTCTATAGCATCCATTACGAGTGTTCAACTTTTACAATTTGTATTTTTATTGCTTTCATTTGCACAATTTAGAGTAATTACTAGTTATTATTTTAGCAAAAATAAACATTGTCCAATAAGGAGAGGAAGTTGCATGGGGTGCATTATGTGGCTTTACATTATACACACATAAGATGACCCTTTTGTTTTGTTTTTGTAACTAGGTTGAGCCTAGGGCAGGGCTAACCTGTTTATTGGTTGGAAGAACGATCTACCCACAATGGGGTGATAGAAGAACGATCTACCCACAATGGGGTGATAGAAGAACGATCTACCCACAATGGGATGCTATCACCATAATTGTGTGAAGCACATTTGAGCCTGGATGGCCTTTGGGATAGTTTAATTTCCCCAAAAGTAGTTTCCATCATTAACCCCTCGCCATAAGATTTGAACTTAAAGCCTTAACCCCTCGCCATAAGATTTGAACTTAAAGCCTTAACCCCTTGCCATGAAGTTTGAACCACTCAAATCAACTAATATACACCTCATAGATCACACCCAGATTGCTTGTAGGGAGAAATGCCATTCATGTGTAATCTTTGTCGTGTGACACTTCACACTAAATTCAATTCCCTGTGACATCTATCGAGCATATAAGACAATTCAGTAATTAAATGGCTAAGCTCAGGGTTTGTATGCAAAATTCTTGATATGCCATGACTCCAGCCACGAATGACTCTGACTTGGATTCCTTCATTGAACAGCGACGACGATGTGAGCGATCTGCCGGGGCTCAATCGTAGCCTCGAAGATATCCTGAACGATTCCGAGGAGGAATCGTCTTCGGAGGTGTCTGATGATGAGACTGCAAAACCGTTTCTCTTCAGAAACCTTAGTTTCACACGTCAAAGGCAGGAAAACGATGAAAACAACGCGGACTGGGCCGAGAAAGGTTCAAAGAAACTGGAGAAAGTCTTCGACATTCAAGTTCGTTTTCAATTACAGACAGATTGAAAATTGGATACGAGAAAGGTAATGCTTATGACCCTGACGCCTCTAATTCGAACTTAGAAGAAAAAGGCAAGCCCTTACATTCGATGAAAAATAAAGATCAGAAAACTGGAGTTTCCTCTGATGCATCTAGTTCAAATTTAGTGGAAAGGGGCAAGCCCTTGCATTCAATAGATAATAGATTTCAGAAAACTGAAATTTCCAACAAAGTTCGGTCGGCTGGAGAATTGGCTGAATTGAGGCTTAGTTTGAACATGAAGAAGTCTGCATTCTTGGATTTTGCTAGTAAGCCTTCGACATTTGCCGCTTCATCGCTTGCTTCGTTTTCGCTTTTATCTCGGTCACCGGCTTTTTCTCCGCTGCTTGGAAGTGTAAAGACGAGTCCGAAGCCCGGAGCTGCACTTGCTGCGGCTGCAGCTGCATCTCATCTCGTGCTGTTTCTAGTCCACATGCAACAGCGATAAAGAACAGGAAGGTGAACATTCTATCTCAAAAGAGTCTTGATTCGGCAGGCTCGGCAGAGTCTAGTTCAAAGCAATTTCGGAAGAAGAGGAAAATTAGGGGAGTATGGCTGGTTCCGATGTGGGAATTTCTGAAGGACTGTTTCAATTTGGGGATAATTCAACTAGTATGCCATATGATCTCAGTTTTACTAGACCCGAAGAGGAAATGGAAAAAGATACGCATACTTTTATGTAAAAGCAGGAAGATCCCCGACCGAGCTCAGAACCCGAAGAATTTATTGCTCAAACAGAGACAGTGACAAGAGAAAAAGACGACGAAAGAATTATAAGCGGGAAGAATGAAGAAACAGAGGGACAAGGTGATATCAGTATAGGAGTGCAAGACAACGAAGTGCTGCAGATTGTGCAGAACATTGGCAAAAGTAATGCAGATTGTGCAGAACATTGGCAAAAGTAATTCAACATCTGACCGTGAAAAAAGTCCACCATTGATGAATTCCGATGCTTATATTTGTCTGGAAACTCAGAACTCTGAATCCAGTAAATTTCGTTGAATAGTGATCATAATCTATCGCAATTAGGCAGTGAAGAAGAAACAAGAAAATGCTCCTATCCAATTTCCAGAGCCAACCAGAGACGGTTACTCAAGAAAAGCAGGTCAATGTAATTGAAGAAATGCCTAAAAAGAAAAATGAAAGGACCGTTGACGATGTTGTCGATGAAAAAGGGGGAAAAATGGAACATGGCCGACCTGGAAGGAAAACTGGCAAAAAGGTCCGAGCCTCTCTTAAGCCATTGGACTTTTGGCGGAAGAACTTGAAAATAGAGATGCATCTTCTGGATTGCAATGGGAAGAGGGAGCTGCAGCACAGACGAGGACCCCAGCAATAGGTCATTTACAAATTGATTCCATGAGCTATCTTTCACAGGCACTTGCATCACAAATTTTCAGGCTGGATCACGGTTCTCCACAAGCTCTAGCTGTGCATATGAATTATATTGCCGTGGTTATATCCAAAGGATCTGTACTTGTTAATCCCAGCAAATATTCTTCTCAGAGTGCTGACGGCATGGATGCCAAGGTTCTCTACTTTATCCTCTGAGAACCTAAATGTTTGAAGGTATTCCGACATTTCCTTATCTTTCAATCCCCTTCGTGATTTGTTCTTCTGACACAGTTTAGTTTTTTTTTTTACTGTGGAATGCAATTTTAACTCTTTCGAGACAGACTGCCTATTCTGACAATTAGACAATTGTTTCTCAAGTTTTGCAATAGACCTTTTTTTTGGAAGTTGGAGTTAGGGGAGAGAATTAACGCCATAAAAAAATATATCCAAAGGATGTTTCTTCTCTTTTAAACATCTAGCCAAAATTGACTGAATCAGTTAAAACCATTATTCAATTGCAATGTTTCCTGCTTGATCTTTTTATTCAAAACCATGTTATATTCGTCTTTTTTCTATGAAACAGTGAAACCTTGAGTAGCTTAATCCTTTGGGATATTTTCTCCAAAAAGCTCCAGAACTTCTAGTGCTTTCAATCTTCTTCTTTTTCCTGATAAATTTATCTTGCAACCTTAGCTTTTCCATTTTTGATCTTTGAAGGAGAGTTATTTTTCCGATCCTTTTCCAAAATTCTTACTTCATTGTGGACTAACTGAGCACCGTCTTTCTCTTAAGGGCTAACCTCCTGAAGTCTTCGGTGCACTTTTTTATCAATTACTTTTGAGTTGGATTCTCTTGACACTTTCTCAGCTACATATCTGAATCTGAATGAACTTGATGCGTCTCTTTCAAGTTGCATCTTTCCACTTTGGCCATTTGGGAAATTCTCTGCCCTGGCAAGTTTCCTACTAATGGATGTTGTGTGGCTATAGTTGTGACAGTATGGTAAAAACTAGAAATAGAATATTTATATAATCTAAAACCTCTTTCCACTGAAAGTCTTCATATTTCGAAGTCACTTTTTTTGGCAAACCCTTTACTCAAGTCTGCTGCCATTTCTATGCTCAGCAAGTCTTTGGGATATCATCATCTTGTGCCAAAATAATCTCCCAATCACATTGCCTATCTGGTTGGCAACTTCATTCACCCATGAATACAGTCGAAGATTGAGAAGCCTAACATTTATTGGGATGTCAAGACTCAAGACCAAAGTTGCTCGATCAATTTCTGGGAAGTTGTGACCAAGGATTTGTAAACAAGCATTACTTGCACCAAAACTGCAGTTCTCCATTAAGAAGTCCAGTTCTATCCTCCAAATAAAAAAAATTAAAGAATGAATAATAAAAATTCATTGCATGGGAAAGACACATAATGTCTTTCTCCATTTTCTTTCATAACAATTTGATTCAGCCGTCCAAATTTTAAAATTTTTGCATTTGACAACTAAATTAAAATCAATAGCATGTTCTTGCCAATTCTTAGATGAACTTGTGCCAAAGTCTGTAGATTCTCCAACCTTCCAAGTTCCAGCCTGAAAGATTGGATTAAAGTTTGCAAATTTCATCGGTGAGCGCAGATTTTTTCCCCTGCTTATCTTAATTTCTATCCAAGAAAGAAAGAAGATCATGTGTTGTAAATGCACATATCATTTAAGCTTCAAGTAGATGTATAACAATATTTACTTTACAACATTTTGACAAAAAACTATGAAGAATTGGTCGTCTGCCCATCATTTACCATATAGCATTGAAGACTATCTTATGGTGTGGACAAGGAAGTGGAATTAGTTGACAGTAAGTAACAATTTTCACTTTCATTCTGTTCCCAGTATCTCTGTGCAACCTCCTGACCCTCTGTAGATAGAGTATCTTCTGTAGTGTTCAGTTCTCTGTATACATCTGTAAGAATTGTGGAGAAAAGAGCATACATCCTTTTTAATTGATTGAAAATGGGGGACAATATTGTTCTATCCATCCTGTATAATATATCTATTCTATCAATCCTTATCAAGTAGATGTATATGAGTATTCACTTTACAATTTTTTGACAAAAAACTATGAAGAATAGGTCGTCTGCCATCATTTATCATATAGCATTGAAGACTATCTTATATTCTGGATAAAGAAGTGATATTTGTTGATAGTAAGGAACCATCCTTGCATTCATTCTGTTGCCAGTATCATAAAACACACCTCCTAGGTCCCTTTCTGCTCTTGTTTTGGAGTATTTCGCAAGTCAGTTTTTATTCCTTATGGCCACCCACATGGAAATTCTTTTTTCCATAGTGGTTTCCACCATCAGGACTTATCATTTTGACTATTGAGCCTCATTGGAAAACATTGCTTTTTTCCCTAATTTGGCAATATATTTATCCACTGAAGGATTTTTAGATCATACTATTTCATCTGCTTCCTTTCTGATTCTTACATTACTTCTAATCAAAGCTTCAACATATTCATTCCACTGATCTGCATTGTTCCCTTAAAGTCCTACCATATTGGTTTTGATCCATCCTTGTGCTAGATATCTGTAGTCACACGACCGACACTTTGGACACCTTAAATAATTCCTTTCATGTAAAAGAGTTAATATTTTGTTTGACAGAGTATAGCTGTTTTCACATCCAACCCATGGATCAGACTCCAGTCTCATCTGTTCCCCATTACCAATCTTCCATGCTAGCCAGTTGTCTACAACTGGAAAGATTTGCACCAGTCCCTTCCAGATCAAAATTATCCAGACCTGGCGACAAAGACTCTGTGGGCCAAAAGAGCAATGAGTTTGAATTGGATTGGGAATAAATCGAGTAAAACTTGGCAAGCACAAAAATTAAAGATATACACATTTTAAATAAAAAATATGTATTTTTCATTGATATTCAATAAAGCCATGTCCATACAATGCACACTATCAATAAATGTCTAAAATTTCATGGATTAATAGGTATCTCATATAGTGTCCAAACTGAGAACTGAAAGCATCTGCTTATAAAGATTAAGTGAAGAGTTAACGCTGAATACTATACAGTAAAAAATCTAAGATGCAGGTTTCTCCCATGTCCTCGACTCTTTGACCCTCAAGGTTCGCAAAGTCCTTAAGGTGAAAAAGAGGGCTTCTTTTGATCGAAGCCAATCTGATGTAGGATCTAGCTATTCCAAGTTTAGGTCAATATCCCAATGATCCAAACCTGTCATTATCATGAAACATTAAAATGTGAACTAAACTTTAAATCATTTCTTCCAATTCAAGTGTTTAAGCTTTAGATAAACTGAACTGAGTCTTGTGTTTCTTGATGTCTCACCTTGGATTTTCCTATTGCAAAGTCGAAGAGTGCAGTGGACCGATACATGGTTATTTAAGTGCTTTTGTGTTAATAACTTAATTGGTTGTGCTTATTGGCATGCATTTTCTTAAACATGCTGCAATTGCACTCACAACCTGAAGCATTGTAGGTATGGCTCAAGATTTGAATGGCAAATCTTTTTATATCTGGCACATCGTTGCCAAAATTTTGCCACCAAAGATCTAGCAAAGTGGCAAGGTTAAAATTTACTCAGAAGCATGTAAGAGGGGCATGTAATTGGCATATACTTGGCCACCTCGTCATTATATCTTCTTTTGATGGCCTCCTAGGTGAGATCCATTGCCTCATAAATGTAACCCTTAGTGGGTTTTTCAACATCAACCATCATGAAAGATTGAAGTCGATTGTCAAACATTCAAATTTTGGTATAAATAAAATTCAAAAATGAAATGAAGTTTGACTTTGAAGGTGAACATTGAAAAAGTTTAAGACTTAAGTACCTGAGCACTTTGGCAAGTGACCCTGTCACAGCAATAATATCTTCAACATCTTCCTAAAAACGATCACTAAACACAAGAGCAACAATTATAATGCGTTCATGTGTTTTTCCATGTCTCTTGATGCCATCCACTCAGGTCCCAAACATATCCTATTGAGATTTACCCTTTGGTCAACCATGGATTGCAAAGAGATGATTTTTTTTGGAATTTTGGTCACTGTAGGACAAACAAGTTCCTTGCCTTCAATGAATATTGTTGTGCTGGGTCATTTGTGTGATTGTAAATTTATTTGGTTATGGATTTTGCCTTATACATAACTTTTTGTATCCAGGGAATTCTTGCAATGCCTCAAGCATTAAATTTATGCAATGTGTAGCACAAGAGTTCCAAAATATGGAGGGATTCCTAAGCTTAAAAAGTCTAGCAGTAGCCATATAATTAGTTGCATTGTTGTTAAAAATTTGTACGACATTTTCTTTTCCCACTTCCTAAACAACTTTCATCATTTCACATATTAGTTGGGCACTATTAACTTTGTTTGAGGCATCTACTAATTTCAGAAACATTATTGCCTTTGGACTAGATATGGGGAAATTTATCAAGGTTCTGTTCATTTGATCTATCCATCCATCAATCATGATGGTGCACTTTGTTTCTACCCACGATGAACAAAACTTATCTAGTATATACTATATATTATCAACATTTTCTAACAACAAATCTGTCCTAAGGCTCCCACATGTAGGGGCTTTCAACCTAGATTTGCAATAGTGACTGCATCAATGATACACTGGAGTGAGGGCTTTTGGCACAGTTGTAATGTCCCCGGGAAATTAGTTACATAAGACGAAGTGGCCTATTGATCTCCATAGGCTATAGTCTTTGCTAAAGGGGAAAACCTAAAATACCTAATGTTTGGGAAATGGAGGGCAAGCTTTAGGGCAGCTTGGCAAAGAAACCCAAAGTTGGGGTTTTGAGTGAATCTCAATCAATTAAGGAGAAAATCCCTTCAAAGAAATCTATAAATACAAGAGGGCTAGATTCATTTGGATCATCATTGGATTGGATCATTTTGCCTCTGTTCTTCTTCGAGCCTAAGGCTTTGAGGGTTTAAGACCCCCTTTTTGACTAGATTTGGTGGAGGTGATCTCACCCTACCTAGTTTTTTCTCTTCTAATTTCGGTGGTGAAAGAGTCCACCCTAATTAGTTTATTTTTTCTTTTTCTTCTACTCTGTTTTGGCATAGGATTGTCAAAGAAGTTCTGGTCTAAGGAAGGTCATAAGATCAAACGAAGTCTTTTTGAGGCAGCAGCTAAAGCAAGACATATCGAGGCATTTCTTGAGGTCGAGTCGGAGAGCTGTGGTGTGAGACCGGAAGGGGCCAGAGGGTCAGATCCAACGAATAGAAGAGCCAGAAAGCAGAATCCACTCAGTCCCCATGCAAAGTGACACAGTGATTGCGCAGAGGCTGTGGAGGGCTTGCCATCCGGGGTTTTTGCCAGTCGGGCTTCCAGTGTCAATGTGTGAGGTAATCTTGCCAGCTTTCTTGTCAGTCAGATTCTTTGTGAGGATAGCCAACAAGGCATCCAGTTTGTATTCAGAAAAATTACTGCAGAATAATAAAACGCTCAGCTGCTGCACCGGTTTTCCCGCATTGGGTTTTTCTGGGGACATTAGTCCAAAAATAACAGTGTCAGATGTGTCTATGATTTACTCTTGTTCAAATTTTGTTTCTGCACTTGTATTTTTCCGCAGTTAATTTGTGAAGGCTGTAGTGTATGAGATTTCATTGTTTACACTAGAAAAGTGTAAATAATTTGTTAGAAGGAATTAACAGATAGGAGATTTCTCATCAGTGCTATAGTAGGATTTTGGGTAATATGAATTTTCACATGGTATCAAAGCTTGTATAGCTGAGTGTAGGAGGAACAAAAGAACAAATCCGTAGATCTAGCGTTGGTGAAGCCGGGATCAAAGAGTTGCGTAAGCAGCAGATTGATCTCCCGAGTGAAAGTGCAGTCCAAGCCAGGAGGGCTAGTCCCTGCAAGGAAATCTCTGTCTGAGTGAGTCGACAGAGAGGTACGATTTTCCAGTTTGCAGAGGCAAAGGGAGTAGCGCAACAGATCAACGCATATCAGCAGCAGGAGGAACACAGTTTTCTGCAAAACAGTGATTATGGGTGTAGAAGCGCCAGGAAGAGTAATTGGAGACACTTTGAGGGAACTTTCTTCCCCATGGAATTCTAATTTTCGATACCTGAGCAACAATTTTGGACGACAGATCTACCATCTCTAGCAGAGAGTACGTAGGCCAGGCCAGAGCTGCGAAAAGAAGAGAGAGGGAGCTAGTTCGACATATTTTTTCAATTGGCAAAGCGGGCTGAGAGATCAAGATCGGTTGGAGGGAGCCTCCAATTATGTGATTTGGCAGGCAAGGATCAAATGCCTGCTAGATGAGCATGATCTCAAACTCTTCATCGAAGGCGTGGTGGTTGTTCCAGTAGATGCAGACTCTCTGAATGAATACAAGAAGAATATGGCTAAGGCAAAGCGTCTGATCCTTGACTGGGTAAGGGCTCATGTCGTATGTCACATAGCTAGCAAAGGGATTGCTAGAGAAATGTGGCAGGTCTTGGAGAAGCTATATCAAGGATCTTCCGAGCAGCAGAAGATGCATTTGGAGGAGAAGATGCGGACTACTACGATGCAGAAAGGTGATTGCATTGATCCGTTCCTGGTTAGACTTCAAGAGAAACGAGATCAACTGGCAGCTGTGGGATCAACTCCTTAGGCCACAAAGATGGTCAAATTGGCCCTCAACTCTGTGTCTGATGACTATCAGGTCTTTGTCCAAAGCATCCTAGGCAGAGAGAATTTGTCGCACTGGGAGTCAATGTGGGAAGCTCTACAGCGGGAAGAGATGAGGAGGGAATTACACAAGTGTCAACTTGAGCGCAACAACATCAGTGGGAAGAAGACAAGGAGGAGGAAGATAATGTGGCCCTTGCATCAAAGGGGCAGCAGGAGCAGCGCAAAAGGAAGGACCTTTCCAAGATCAAATGCTTCCGGTGTGGCGAGATGGGTCATTATTCCACACAATGCCCTCTCAAGAAGAGAGACAAAGACGAGAAGCATGATCCGCAAGCAGCACCTACCAGAATTAATGAGTAGGAGTTCGCCATGTTTGCCTATATATCTCCAGGAGGGAGGTGGGGTGATTTGGAGCTGTAGACCCAGAGATCTACAGGATGGGCAGGATCCTTGAGGAGTCCACCTCTCGGATCAATGCCTTGCTACGGGAGCCCAAATCATATGTAGCAGGATGGAAGAGTGCCAGTTGGTGCAAATGAGTGCATAAGTGACAACGCAGTGGTTAGTAGCACTAGAGTTTGAGTAGCATAGAGCAAAGTTGGCAGTAGTACAGTGAGGCACAATGCAAAGTCAGTAGCAACGCAACAGCTTCAGAGGGTCAGTGCGATAGCTAGCAACAATCAGATCTTCAGTATCGGGATGCATCATGCTGAACACTTGTTCAATTTTGGATGTTTTTCTGTTGCAATAAGCAACAATATTGCAGTGCAATGGTAGTTGACAGTGGCAGGGTCAACAGCAGCACAGATGCAAAATTTGAGAGGGAGTTGCAGTACGGATGCAGTGTTGACAGTGGCAGTGTCAGCAACAGTATAGATGCAGCTTTTGCGTAGAGTTGGTGGGCAACAATGTCAGACATTAGCAACGCAGAGGGAGATGTTGCAGAATCAGAGCAGTACTCAGCAGGGGGTATTGCTAGAGCACATTCCTTGCTAAGAGGGAGTGTTGATTTGTGGTAGCATTGGATGTGCTCTAAGCCTCAAAATTTGCAGGGAGGCTTAGACACATGTATTCCATAGAACCCGTAAATTGTTTTGGGAAATTCCACCCGAATTGTATTTTATTAAAAGGATTAATTATTTTAAAAGGACCCTAAGTCTAAACTTAGGAAAATAAAATAATTAAAGTGAATTAATAGAATATGGGTGTTAATGTTCTAGAAAAAGCAGATCAAGTCAAAAGTTAATCTTTGCCGTTGATTAGAGATTTAATCTTGACCGTTGAAGTTTCAACGAGAAGATTATAAGAAGGGCTTGAAGGGTCATTTGGAAAACACACAGTAAGCATCAAGAGATCAAATTTATGAAGTGAGCAGTGCTTAGAGTGTCAAACCAGGAGGTAACTCCGCAAATCAGAATGTGTATTAGATGAAGAATGTGCATGTATTTATACATGGAGGTGAGGCTATTGGGATTCATCTCCCAATGACTCTTGGCCTTCCTTATTTCCTAATATTATTTAATATACAAAATTGAATATCCTCACCCAACCCTTAGGATTAGGTGTCAACACAGAGGAAAGATCGATCAAAGGATTCTTTGCAGAGAGGGGCAAATTAATTCCGATTGCAAAGTTTATTCATGAGCCGGAGAATACACAACTGAGAAGATAGAAAGCAGTAATAACAGAGGTAGCATAGTAGCTACGCAGAGCCAACGCAGATCCATGCAGAGGCTACGCTGCAACCTTGAGGAAGTTCGTTATTCAGTAGAGGATCAGTCAGATCCAGTGCCAGAGAGCTGGGGTGTGAGATCGGAAGGGGCCAGAGGGTCAGATCCACCCAACAGAAGAGCCAGAACGCAGAACCCATGTAGTCCCTACCTCGAGTGACGTAGAGACTACGCAGTGACTGTTCAAAGACTGTGGAGGGCTTGCCATCTGGGGTTTTTGCCAGTTGGGCTTCCAGTGTCAGTGTGTGAGGTGATCTCACCAGATTTCTTGTCAGTCAGATTCTCTGTGAGGATAGCTAGCAAGGCATCCAATTTGGATTCAGAAAAATTACTGCATAATAATAAAATCCACAGCTGTTGCAACGGTTTTCCCGCATTGGGTTTTTCCGGGGACATTAGTCCAAAAATAACTTTGTCAGATGTGTCTATGATTTACTCTTTTTCAGATTTTGTTTCCACACTTGTATTTTTCTGCAGTTATTTTGTGAAGGCTGTAGTGTATGAGATTTTGTTTTTTAGAATAGAAAACCGTAAATAATTTGTTAAAAGTAATTAACAGATAGCAGATTTCTCATCAGTGCTGCAGCAGGATTCTGGGTAATACGAATTTTCACATCCAGAAGGGATGAGATAACCTTATTTTCATAGGTGACATTACAAGCATTTGATAAATGGGCAGTAAACTTCATCAAACCTATCAATGCACAAACGAAAAGATCGAGAGCTGGGCATATAATAACTATGATAGAGTACCTTACCCGGTGCACTGAGGCAGATCCTATCAAAGATTGCAACGCAAAAATGGCAATGCATTTTCTTTTTGAGAATATTGTTAAAAGGCACTCACTTTTTAAATAAGACAATTTCTTCCTTGACAAAAGAGTTTCAAATCTATCATCACACGAGCACACCCTATTGCCCTCAAGCTAATGGCACTGTTGAGGCCTTCAACAAGATTCTAGAAAATACTATGACAAAAGTATGAAATTTAAACTGATATGGGATCTCTGAGGATTCCAACAGTTCTATGGGCTTACAGGACCACTTGTAAGAAATTGATATGGAACACACCATTTAGACTAGTGTATGGATAGGAAGCAATAATGCCCATGGAGTTTATAGTGCCAAGTCTGCACATTATTGCATTGGAAAACTTGACTGATTATGGCGCAGTAGAGAATAGAATATTAGAGCTATTGCAAATTAGAGGAGGACAGTGCAGTAGCAAGATTTCATCAAAATGTTCAGAAAGCATGTGAGAAATCTTGGCATGATAGGTGTATAAAATAGAAGTAGTTTCAGCCAGAAGACTAGGTTTGTTGTATGATAGAAAGTTTTGGAAGCATCTAGGGAAGTTCCAAATGCATTGGTTATGCCCATATATGATAAAGTATGTGACAGAGAAGAAGGGGTTGTTCAGTTGGAAAAACTAAATTGATAGTCTATAGAAGGGTTTTTCAATGGAAGTTAGCTAAAAATATAAAGGGCATTTCACCGAGTATTTTATAGTATGGCATTAAATTCTCTTCATGTTCAAACACACAATGGCCCTGGAGCTAAGAGGGAAGAACGTCTCATGATGAAGTTACCTTACAGCACTTCCTCGGACTCTCTTCAAGCAGATTAAGAGGGCGGTGATATTTTGCAATGCAAGCCATGGCTGTTGTACAGGATCTGGAGATTTTAGTCGTAGAAAAGATAGGCTTGCTCGCTACAGTTTCTAGGATTCGTAGATCTGAGATTGAAGAGAAAAAAGAAAAAGAATAGGGTTTTAGAAGCTTGAATTTTTGATAGAATAGGGCAGGAAGCATGCAGCCCACAGCTTCTGAGATGCAAGGTAGTCATTTTCACCAAGAGGCATGAAATCTCTGAAATGGAGAAGAGATTACAGGAAAACAGGTGCAACAGGAGAATAATGCAGAGAAATAGGCACAAATTTGGCTGAGGCAAGGTCAGACAAACTTAGAATGATTGATCTGAAGCAGTGGGTGAAGCAGAGCTCAGAATAGTAAATACTAAAGGGTGTTTCTAAGTAGTGGGAATCATGGAGTTGAATGAATGCCCTGCTCTGATACCACTGTTGAATTACACCAGAATTAAAGATAAGCATGGAATATTTTTTCATTAAAATGACACAGATATAAATACATTGTCTATGACCATTGGATTTGTCTTCCAGGGTCTCTTGTACTCTCAATGATGGTTCATATTCCTCACCATAACCCTAATGGATTAGGTGTCTAAGAATATTGATAATGGACAAACATTATGTGCATCTGTTTTTTAGAACCTATGTTATGTATTTTTAATCAACATCACTTACCAAAACGTTTGACTCTTACTCTTACTGTGAAATGTAATGACATAAGTATAAAATTGGCAAATTGCATTCCAATATATCCCAGCAGGATCCAAGATGAGCATCTGATATTATGACGTAAGGCCATTTCACTAATTTTGCAATCCCATCAATTTCTAGTGGTTCCAATCTCAAGAACTTGGAACTAAATGACTTTGCACATAAATTGAGATAAGGGTTCTGTATTTTGACTTTGGGTGTGTTTTCTATAAAAAACAAATATTCAGGCCTTTATGATCAAGCATGAATACTTTACTGCTAGTTATTGTTCTTTGTTTATTGTGACGTTGAATAGACAACTATGATTTGTTAATCATTAATTTCTACATTTATTTTTGATAATAAGCTTGTTTCAAATTTTATAATTTTATTCTCATTAGTGTCCTGATGCTTTGTCACTAGACTTGTGAGTGTCCAAGTTTGACTCTTCTCATGAGCAAACAAGTGAAAATGACTTTGGGTGATTTCTTGTTAGTTGTAATAGCCTATGTGGATTTGTACCCTGTCTGCCGTGGAACAAAGAAACATGTCCTTTTTTATAAAATTACAAGTATATATGGAGGATGTACATAACGTGTTTGACAAAATGTGGAAACGAGATTTGGTGTTATGGAATACGTTGATTGTTGTCTATGCACAAACAGGGTATTGTAATGATGTCGGGGAGCAATGTAGGCAGCAACCTTGAACTTGTACCTGGTTACAATTTAGATCCAATTAGGATATCCGCAATAGGACTTGGAGCACAAATTGTTTGATGAAAGGCTTGAATGAAACTTAGTTTCATGGAGTGTAATTGATAATGGGTTTCCTTCGCAGAAGCTATAAACCTTTGAATATATCAACCATGCTGGGAGCTATTATTAGGGCGTTGCCCAGGGATGGATGGGGACATTACAAGTGGTATCAGAGCCTTTGTTTCACCACTAGGCCTGCTTGGGCCAAGTACATGACTTTGAAGCAATCGAAGCAAAAGTATACCCACAAACTGTTTAATGAAATTTCTCAATCGATTGCAAACTGTGTTGTTAGATTCCCTCAGCCAGATGCATTTTCTTGGAATAGTCATTGTGGTAGGTATGGAAATTGTTTCAGAAAAAAGTGAGGGAGAAATGTAAAACTAGCCCATGATATTTGTGGATGGTGTGAAAAAGAGCAGTTTCTGCAAGTCAACTAGCCCATGATATTTGTGGATGGTGTGAAAAAGATCAGTTTCTGCAAGTCTTGTTGGTTATGGTACGATATGGATTTTGAAAAGAGCTAATCAGCCCTAGGCAATTGCAAATCCTGTCGGCTCCCTCATGCATTTTTTTATTGACTTCACTACAGTTGAGATACTAAATCTGTTCCCATAGTACATTGGCTGAGAAGAGTAGGGCATGCATATATTTCAGAACCTCTGATTTCTTGTTAGTTGTAATAGCCTATGTGGATTTGTACCCTGCCTGCCGTGGAACAAAGAAACATGTCCTTTTTTATAAAATTGCAAGTATATATGGAGGATGTACATAATGTGTTTGACAATATGTGGAAACGAGATTTGGTGTTATTAAATACATTGATTGTTGGCTATGCACAAACTGGGTATTGTAATGATGTCGGGGAGCAATGTAGGCAGCAACCTTGAACTTGTATCCGGTTACAATTTATATCCAATTAGGATATCTGCAACTGGACTTGGAGCACAAATTGTTTGACGAAAGGCTTGAATGAAACTTAGTTTCATGGACTGTAACTGATAATGGATCTCCTTGATAGAAGCTATAAACCTTTGAATATATCAACCATGCCGGGAGCTATTGTAAGGGCATTGCCCAGGGGTGGATGGGGATGTTACAAGTGGTATCAGAGCCTTTGTTTCACCACTAGGCCTGCTTGGGCCAAGTACAGGACTTTGAAGCTATCGAAGCAAAAGTATACCAACAAACTGTTTTACAAAATTTCTCAATCGATTGCAAACTGTGTTGTTAGATTCCCTCAGCCAGATGCATTTTCTTGGAATAGTCATTGTGGTAGGTATGGAAATTGTTTCAAAAAAAAGTGAGGGAGAAATGTAAAACTAGCCCATGATATTTGTGGATGGTATGAAAAAGAACAGTTTCTGCAAGTCTTGTTGGTTATGGTACAATATGGATTTTGAAAAGAGCTAATCAGCCCTAGGCAATTGCAAATCCTGTCGGCTTCCCCATGCATTTTTTTATTGACTTCACTACAATTGAGATACTAAATCTGTTCCCATAGTACATTGGCATGAGAAGAGTAGGGCATGCATATATTTCAGAACCTCTGATTTCTTGTTAGTTGTAATAGCCTATGTGGATTTGTACCCTGCCTGCCGTGGAACAAAGAAACATGTCCTTTTTTATAAAATTACAAGTATATATGGAGGATGTACATAATGTGTTTGAGAAAATGTGGAACGAGATTTGGTGTTATTAAATAAGTTGATTGTTGGCTATGCACAAACTGGGTATTGTAATGATGTCCGGGAGCAATGTAGGCAGCAACCTTGAACTTGTATCCGGTTACAATTTATATCCAATTAGGATATCTGCAACTGGACTTGGAGCACAATTTGTTTGACGAAATGCTTGAATGAAACTTAGTTTCATGGACTGTAACTGATAATGGATCTCCTTGATAGAAGCTATAAACCTTTGAATATATCAACCATGCCGGGAGCTATTGTAAGGGCGCTGCCCAGGGGTGGATGGGGACGTTACAAGTGGTATCAGAGCCTTTGTTTCACCACTAGGCCTGCTTGGGCCAAGTACAGGACTTTGAAGCAATCGAAGCAAAAGTATACCAACAAACTGTTTTACAAAATTTCTCAATCGATTGCAAACTGTGTTGTTAGATTCCCTCAGCCAGATGCATTTTCTTGGAATAGTCATTGTGGTAGGTATGGAAATTGTTTCAAAAAAAAGTGAGGGAGAAATGTAAAACTAACCCATGATATTTGTTGATGGTGTGAAAAAGAACAGTTTCTGCAAGTCTTGTTGGTTATGGTACAATATGGATTTTGAAAAGAGCTAATCAGCCCTAGGCAATTGCAAATCCTGTCGGCTTCCCCATGCATTTTTTTATTGACTTCACTACAATTGAGATACTAAATCTGTTCCCATAGTAACATTGGCATGAGTAGGGCATGCATATATTTCAGAACCTCTGATTTCTTGTTAGTTGTAATAGCCTATGTGGATTTGTACCTTGTCTGCCGTGGAACAAAGAAACATGTCCTTTTTTATAAAATTACAAGTATATATGGAGGATGTACATAACGTGTTTGACAAAATGTAGAAACGAGATTTGGTGTTATGGAATACATTGATTGTTGGCTATGCACAAACTGGGTATCGTAATGATGTCGGGGAACAATGTAGGTAGCAACCTTGAACTTGTACCCAGTTACAATTTATATCCAATTAGGATATCCGCAACAGGACTTGGAGCACAAATTGTTTGACGAAAGGCTTGAATGAAACTTAGTTTCATGGAGTGTAATTGATAATGGATTTCCTTGTTAGAAGCTATAAACCTTTGAATTTATCAACCATGTCGGGAGCTATTGTTAGGGCCAAAGGATGAATGCCATAATTGGAAAATCATATTGATTAAGACTGTAACTATTGTTTGACTTTGCAATGCTCAACAAGATTCTACTCAGCCAATTTGTGTATGTTTACAGTCTCTAAACTGCATCTCCTGTAATTTTCGAGGCGGGGGGGGGGGGGGTCAAGGCGTATCATATATGCAAGTATTTTGGGGATTTTTGGGAACATAGATGAGGGACTCCAGGTTCACACCCATAATCACTGGATATGAGTGTAATGCCTGCGTGGGAAGTGCTCTTGTCAATATATATAATCAAAATGCCAGAGTGTATAAGATACATATCAGGTGTTTGACAGAATGAATATATGGGATGCCATTCGTTGGACTACATTGATTGTTAAAAAAAATTGCTATGTCTACCAATTTTTAGGAAGCACACATTGTGTTTCAGATCCCATCATGATTTGCAATGTTGGGTATGGTGTAATGTTTTGTGGCTAAATTTCATACCTTACAGGATGCACACATGGCTTGCACTGAGGGTATGTTGCCAACATGTATGTGAAGCACCATTTTGTGGAGGATGCACGCTAAGTGTTTGTAAAAAATCTCCCTATACGAAATGTTGTCTCACGGAGTATGATGATCTCAGGATATGCCAGGTGCAGGAGCATAGGCTGGAGAGGCAGTTGGTTTTCAAAATTTGCTAAAGGAGAAAGTTGATGCTCGCAAAGCAGGAGATGATAAAAATTATTGATGTTGGTAACCTCTCAGGATATGCCAGGTGTGGGAGCATAGGCTGGAGAGGCAGTTGGTTTTCAAAATTTGCTGAAGGAGAAAGGTAATGCTCGCAAAGGAGAGGATAATAATTATTGATGTTGGTAACCTGAAGCTTTCCGATGAGAAATATTGGGCAGGCCTGGAATCAACATGGATAGATTTGGTCGCTGCGTTATAGAACATCCCAATTGTGTCAAGTCAGTTTTTCAGTTACAATTCAGGCCTCTGGATTTTCACTGTTCAATCTACTTGTATTTGCATAATTATCATTAGGGCTAAACTTCAAGACCACAATTCGTTTCTAAATACAGTTAGCGAAGATAGTGGATGCTTAAAAGTGGGTTCTCGATTGTGCTACACATCCTCAAGGTTTTAATAATCTACTATGGGAAGCTACATTATACAACCATCAGCAAAGAACGTGTTGGGAATACTTGATCTAGTGGAATGTCTGAATTCATCAATAACAGCGTGTAGTATTTGCAGCTTGAATTCAAATAAAGCGAGCTATAGTGGAAAACGTGTATTACATTTCAGGATCTGGTCAATATCACCATTTAGAAATACAAGTTGCAGTTCAAAGTGAGAAGCTTGGAAGGTAATCTGTGTGTTAAATATAGAAGCAAATTCTGACTAAAGTGGTGGCACTTTCAATGAAGAGATACCAGGACATCAAGGCTTGGTAACAGTCTCTTGGGTAGAGTAGTTCGTGCAAGTGCAAGTCAACTCTCAGAGAAAATTAATGGAGCTTGAAGCAATTTTCCAGTGAAAACTTTCCTCCTGCTCTAGGTTATTAACTTATTATACAGAAAATGCATTAGCTACAATCATTGGGAAAACAGGTGATTGGGATGTTTTAGTAGCTGGTATTGTATTTGCTGCAATTGAGGGAATTGGCATTGTTGTGTATAGAAACCCCATACCCATAGCCAAGCTACAGTCTCTAGTTACAGAAAACTTCTAGAAAGCGGGAGTCTACTTAGGTATTTTTTTAGATGCCTTCAAACTTGGAAGCTACAGATTATAACACAAGTGACCAAAGCCGCAGATGGATGCTATTTTTCAATTCTGAAATTTGCATAAGTAAATAGAACATTTGATATTCCTTCCAGTGCCACAATTTCATCCACCACTAATAGTTCAATGGGATGTCACTTATCTCCTGTACAGTTACAGCCAATGCAAGCTATTGCAAGGGCCTTCTATCCCTAGACGTGGAGTTTAATTATAAAGCACATGATGGATGCCACTTTTTCAACATCTTTGTTTATTAATAAACAGATCCAGGGTAATTTGGGGAAAGAGCTTGAGGGTTTGATTCTTTTTAGACAGAGACAGAAAATGAAGAGACCACTCAGGTTGAATTCAAAGGGGGCAAATTTGGTGGTCTATTGAAACATGCAGAGTGGCATCATGTGGCAGGAAACCATCGGAAAGGACATCATGCCAGAAGTTGTGTATATGTATCAATTGTGGAGCAGAATAACAATGGGAACAATAATTCAAATCCTCAAGTTCGTGATGATGAGAAGATTTAAAGTAATTTGTTTGTGGAAAATGGTAGAAAGAACAGTCAATCTGTTTCAGAGCATGCAGCATGTCTTGTTGAGGCGACAAAAGTCTTATAAAAGTTTTGATAGAGGTAAGAGAACTCAAGGAAAACAATGAAGGTTGGGTTGATGAGTTGTGCAAAAATTTACTGTATTGGTTATTCTCTAGAGAGGGCATTAAGGCATTCCAAAAAAAAATATCCCCCACTCTAATATCACAAATACAAATATCCCTATTGTTGAAAAATTCATGTGTGATATTAGTGTATTTGATCAACCTCTCTCAGACCAAAGCAACTTTGAAGCCCAAAAATATTTATGTGCAGTGGGTCTGATAACCATACCAATGCTCATTTAGCACCTAAAACAAGCCCTGAACCTAAAGTTGTTGGTGAAAGTATAATGGTAGCAGAAAAGAAACATCGACTCTCCTCAGAGGGGAGGGTGTTTTGCATATCATTCAGGTATAATGGTAGCAGAAAGAAACATTCTCAGAAGTAAATAAGGTAAGGGTAGGCTGACCTGCATATGATCATAAGCCAATTTGTTTGATGTCAATTAGAAGACGGAAACCTGGAAGAGAATATCCAATCAAACGTTACCCTTTGATATTCATGGGTAATCTATCAATTCATCTCAGTCAGTCCCCCTATATACTTTATAATGCTTTCTTATGCATGTACAAATGAGAGTTGCCTCACAAGTTGCTGCATGCTATTCAACGATGTGCATCCTTTAGAAGAATTGCAAACTAAAAATGTTTTCTGGGTGTTGAGAAATGATGGACAAGTTTCCCATCCCACATCATCCTGGATTTCCATTGTTTGATAAGGTGCATAAATATGGATATTGCTGTGAGTTTGCTAAGGAAGACATGAAAGAACTATAGAGGCAGTTCCTTTCTCAACAACAATTAAACAATAATGGCAGTGAATTTAATGTGTCAAAAGCAGAATTATAGCTACCTAGAGGAAATTAATTCGAGGTGGCCTTTATGGTGTTGCCCTTGTTGCAGTAAATCTATCAACTAATCACATCTCTGGGTTGATCAAAACATGCTGAAGGTATTGAAGGAGGTTGGTGAAAGTGTTTCAGATTTGCAGATAGACCTTAACAGGCTTTAGTTATAGGCCTTTCCCCATATTTAGTATGTTGGAGATCACATGCATATTAGGAAGAATCGAATGAAGAGTTATTGGAAATGACATGATGGATTTATTTTGGATATCACATAGATTCAGAAGTCAAAGAAAACTTTATCTGAAGCTGGTCTAGAGATGTTGACCAATGTGCCTATTATGCATGGCCACAAGCATTTGGTCTCGTCCTGCAAACTTCTAGTAGAAAGAGTTTCAAATGCGAGTTTGTAAAAAGGCTGAAGTCATAGGTATATAGTTTGGTGAATAAGGTATGAAATCAATTCTTCCAACAGCAACATTGGATGTATATCAGCACATACAGGCTTTAAAGATTCATTTTTATAAATCGTTTTGCCCCCATCAATTAAAGCACTACCATCTACGGCAATACAACACCATTTTGCAAGAAGGCTGAGAATAGTCCTTGCAGGATTTGAGGATGAATACGTGTCATTTATTGAACCTGTGGATTACGCATCACTTGCCTCCCATACCACAAACAAATCTAGATAGTTTTAAAAAAGTAATTGCAATAGCATTTGAAACAATATTGTGTCCTCTAAGTAAGCCGCAGTGGAGAATTTCTAGAGCTGGTTGGAGAAGACATTTATGGTGTCACAGAGTTTACAAAAGTTCTTGTGGGGATGGATAAACATATCATGTTGTAAAGCACATCCAAGGTTGTAATCTCTTGCTGAGATATTTCAATTGCAATGGATTAAAACCTGTGGATTTGAATTTAGAGATGGATGGATAGCAGAGTTTGTTTCTGGAAGAGGGGGTGCTTCTAATGGATTTATGTAAGAGTGGATTAGATTTTTCATGGTTATTTCTGTGTTCAGTAGATAAAAGGTTTTGGAAAATTTTATTGGATGAATCGGTGATTTGAAGCATGTAAATTATTATTATTACTATCCAATTTTAAGTTCACGACTAAGCCAGACACCAAATTGGTGTATGAGACTTCTTTGTTTGTGGGACAAGAGACCCACATCTGCATAGCGATTTGACTGCTAAGTCTACAAAGGCATACATACTCTGACCCCCTCTGGTTTTGAACCTGTGACCTCATAGGAGGAAACACATGCTCTTATCCATTAGGCCCACTCAAGCTGTCAAACTAATAGTGTCAGGAAGAAGGATCACAGTTTGTCAAAATGGTCAGCAATTGAGGCAACAATTGGTCTTCCTGATTTTCTATGAGGACCTCAATTCTCTGATTTATGTGCCAAGTTCTTCTATGGATTTGATTGTACACTCATTGCCTACAATGTTGTCATAATTTACTTTGATACAGAATATCTTGGAACGACAGTAGCCCTATGAAATGAAAATTTAATCTACAAAATTGAGGTGTTTTTCATCTTCAGTTTATTTTGAAGTTGGAAAGATTTTGTTATTATATTGCAGCATTCTAACCTCGCTTACAAGACTTCAAGGTGGACGGTATATACACCTAGTCCTAACTTAATTGCTTCCAGGAATTTAGTTGATACTTCAAAGGAGCTTCAAAGGATGGACTACATGGAAGTTCAAGGTCCATTGCATCACTCTGCAGTGGCAGGTCTGCATGAGGTCAGGCTAATAAGGCTCAAGTGTCAACTATAAATGGAAATGGAGGTGGCTTCTTGGGGTTTGGCCCAATTAAGCATACCTTGGAAAGGTGGTTCTATTGATATTTCCAAAGTCGATACGAGAATTCATTTTGATCCTGTTAAATTGTTGTTGCAGCCATGTATAATTCAAAGGATGATTTATTTAGTCAGCTACGTTCATATAGTCTTGCTCTCTCCAAGACTACGTGACAATCAACACATCTTCAGGTCGATAATCAGAGAAAGGTTGCATACTTATGAAGATGCAGTTAAAATTAGTAACAATGCCTTTCTTGGATGATGATTAAGCAGATCACCTTCAATAGTACACATGCCTTTCTTGGATGACGATTAAGCATATTACCTTCAATAGTACAATGTGTGTAGGAGCTTTATATCAACAATCAAGGAGAAACAAATATCTTTCACTCAAGTATGTTCTGGGACAAACGCGTGCAAGCTTGTAAGGTGTCTATTGCAAATGAGTTTCTACCATTGAACAGAGTTCTTGGGTATCTGAGTTAGTCTGGAATACTGAAAATTTACAGGATTAAGGACAGGACAAACAATGCATCGAGGCTTTGCAACCTAAATGCAGGATTGAAAATCAAGGAAGCAACAGTAACGTTATATGCACTAGTAACTTCGTTGAGGAAAGGCTTAAATTCCAGTTGTGGTTGCTCATTGAATGTGGTGTTACCTTGAGAGTTAACCTCTTGTTGCTAATCGCCTGTTATATGGTGGATTCTCTGTTCCAGAAAGAACAATGACAGGGCTCTTAGGTGTACAATGTGCCATACTCATTTACTAAAGTTTTATCTTGTGAATATCTATTGTTATTAACTGTATATTATATAGGGCATGATAAAGACCTCTGAATTCGATTAGTGCACCGAGAATTGAGGATGCGCTTAAATAAAGACATCATTGTAGAATATGAATAGTGTGCCTGCAATATGCTAACTGCAAGTATGAATGCATGGAGGATAGATCATATGTGATAGCAGTTCTTGCAAGATCCGACTATAATTGAATGCACCGAGGACAGTGCACAAATATAGGGGGAGGATGTAACACCCCCTATTCGACCCTTGTGTGTTGTAGTCGCCATGTACATGTGGAATAAGTTGGTGAGCCTAAAACTAATTGAGGTTGGCATGTCTCTGTGTGTATATAAATGTTAGGCTGGTGGGATGAGTTACGAATATGGTTAAGGCTAGTGTGTTTGTGTAATGGGTCTAAGGACCGTGATTATTAGGCTAGTGAGGCGGGGCATAATTAATTAGGTTGGTGAGCCGAGAGTTGCTTATGGGGCGTTATGCTTGTGTGTCTGTGTTTATGAGTTGGGGCTGGTGTGCCCGCGTGTATGTGATTCTTATGCTATGAGGATGGAAAGCCAGATGCAGTAAACATGTATAATGTATGCATATTAATAAACCCATAGTGGCTACAGGCGGACCTAGACAAAAGAGTATGGTGCCCATGACTTCATTCTAGAAAAGGCAGGGCTTTTAGATGGATTATTCAACAATCAACTATGAATAGTTATGGACCAGTTAGTGAGCCCGTGCAAGTGTTTTATAATTGATTGGAGGATTTTAATCAATGAGTCATGTGCTTGGATTCTAGAGGTGACATTAATTATGGCGACCTGTCAGTGGGCCCTGGAAGGTGGGCATCACAAAGGGATTGACCATCCCAGGGAATAGTGTGCCCCTTGGGTTCTGGAATTGACCAGTGAGCCGTTTTGGTTATGGCCTGGGGCCCTGGAACAACATGACTGTTGGGTTGGCATCTTGGTAGTTAGATTGGAGGGTTTGTAGAGCCCTGGAGTAGCGTGACTATTGGGTTGACACATTGGCCGTGGAGGTACAATTATTATCAGTTACCATTGCCTATGAAGTTGGAGCCCTAGCTTGCGGGTGACTTGCGGTTGAGAGGTGTGAACCGTAAGGTCTATGGTTGGGAGGAACGTCAGAGGTTCGCAGTCATCCAACAACTTTCACATATGTGTATTTGAGAAGTGGTTTTATGTTTATTCTAGTGCCTTTACATATGGTTGTGTAATCTTGTGGTTAATTGTGCTTAATTTGCATATGGTAGTTAAATTATGCTTACATTTCTGGTTATGCTTGGGAGCAATGAAATATGGTAAATGCATTTGGTCAATTTATATAGATATTTATGTTTTAATTTTTGGCTAGGATATCCACTGAAAAGCTCAAGTTCCAAGGTTTGTTTGAGTGGCATCGTTTGGGGGTGGCTGGGGACGTTACAAGGGTGCCACGCGGGGACCGAGTTGGCCATCCCACGTGGGGATGACAAATCAACAAGGGCCGATGTAGCCAGGCATGCTCACGTGGAGGTTGATATGTGTGACATGAACTCGGGTGCCGAGGTGGCTGGGCCATGTAGGCAACATGTGTGTTTGCAGGTGTTGATGTGGTCGGTGAGGTGGAGCGCCACGTTAGCCATGTTGAAGTCAACCCACATGAGGATGTTAGGCTAAAATCATGATGATGTGGCCTATGACATTATGAGTGAGGGAAGTGGAGAAATTTGAGTGCAACCGATAATTTTGAGTGCGGATGAGCGCCAAATTTTAGAACAAGTAGGGCGTAAAACAACAAAAGAATTGGGAAAATAAAGGCCAAACTTTACAGGGCCATATCTTTTCTCCTATGAGTCAAAATTCAGCCCGTGAATAGTCAAAGGAAAGTAATTTCGAGCAAAACACAACTATCAAACCATAATTTTGAATTGAGGATGAAATTCTGCTTAAATTCTAGAGAGAAGTTATGGATGACCAGAAGGGAAAAATATGGCTTAATAGGCTGAGCTTGCTGAGATAGTGAATTTTAGCTCAAACATCAAAATTGGATTAGTGAGCAGTGAAAAGAAAGTTGTTTCCAAATAGAATACAACTACCAACCCATAATTTTGCTTGGAGGAAAAAATTCTACTAAATCCATGGAGAAAGCTACAAGAAAACATGAGTGAATTGTGCTTACCAATCTTAACTTCCAGAAGGCATGATTTTTCGCCCAAGTATTGGAATTTGATAAGTGGATAGTGAATAGAAAGCTATTGATGGACAAAACACACTAGTGAACCCAAAATTTTAAGCTTGGTAGAAATTTTGAAGAAATTTTTTCCTGGAAGCTACAAGGTTTAGAAGCTTAAAGTGACTGTTGATTGAGGGAAGATTAGTGAAATTTGGGACAAATCCCTTGAATGCTAATTCTGACCAAGGAAAATTTTGAGGATGGAAATTTATCTTAAAGTTTAGAAACCTTGGCAAATATTACTGGTCGCTAATATGAAAGTTGTAAAATTTTTGGTGATATTTTTGTAGAAATATTTATATTTTCAATGATTTTATATTAGTCAATATAATATTTTGGCGATTTTTTAAGGTACAATAATGGTGTGCTATAAAATTTGGGCGAATTATTTTAAAAAAAAATGGAAATCGGCGAATCTTGTTCTTTGAAAAAGCATGGAAAATTAGCCCACCTGCGAATATTAGCCCCTAAAATTTTCCCTGATTCTGACTAGCATAAGGAAGTCACATAAAATTCTTTGGTATCATGGATTCTGAATAAGTTTTGCTTGCAAGGATATTTTGTAAAGGGTAATTGGGATCATATTTGGCAAAAGAAGCCATCACCCAAATGTTAGAAATGCTACACGACATCAAGATTAAGTAGGTCTTGGAAATAATACTTTGTAGCTACAACAAATCAAATTACCTCTTTTCTAATGGGAAATTCTATTTAACTTTCTACTTTTAGAAAATTTGATTAAGCTCAATAGCTTAAACAACATTACTCCTATTGGTAATGTTACGGTGTGGAGCCTACCTGGAGTGGTTATAGGGTTGCACTTATGGTTTGTTGAAGATAAGATTTCTTGGGACAACCAAATATTCGACTGACTGCTTTTTTAATAATGGCGCTACATTGCATGATCTTTTTATTTAAGCTCCTTGAGGGTTGGTTATGTAACCAAAACATGTGACAGTGAGAACACAGTGTAGGTGGAAAATTTAAGAAGAGAGGCTTTCCACTAAATGGGAAGTTGGGAATTACAAGAAAAGGGGCTTGCCCTTAATATTGGACTATTTACTAGTTTGAGAGATAGAATTTGCAAGATGGGTAATACCCATGAAGCTCTAAAATTTTATGATGTAATGTTGAGAAAAGAAAAGAGATGAATAAAGAAGAGTAACACTTGAGTTTTTTTATTCACTCAACATCATTATTAAGTCATACATTCAACAAGTAGGCAAGTTGTATGAAGGTTGTGCCTGAAGGGAGATACAAGGTTTGGTTAACAAACCAAAGTTGGAGCATGATTAAAGATTTGTCAACTATCTAATCAACTATTATATATATGAGATATGATGTCTTAAGGAGTTCTTAGAACAATTTTTTCTGAGCTTGGATAAGTATAACATTATGAATGTTGCTTAGTGCCTTAAGATGTAATATAAAGGGTTGGGAAAATTTATGTGCCTTTGTAATAACATAGGGCGGGCATTAGGAAAGTAGCACAAGGTGGTTGCAAAACAGGTTCATGTACAAGTTCTCACAGGGTTGTGACAAGTTATGACAACTTTGTAATAGGATCATATATAGATTTTGTTACAAGGATACATGTGGCATAACCAAGATATAAGTGGCATAACCATGATACAGGTCGTATAATAGATTTCCTATAGGGAATAATAGCTTGGTAACAGGTTGTGCCAAAGTGGTCACAAGTAAGTGAAAAGATTATTACAGGTTACAACAGGTGAACTGGGCACATGTAGGTGACAGGTATATTAACAGGTTGTCATAGGTACTAGGTGACATGTTTATAATAGGTACAACAAGTTACAACAGGTGGATTGGTCACAAGTGGTGACAGTGCATGAAAACTACACAACAGGTTTAAAACTAGGACATAATCAGTGTTATGGCATGATCATGATAGGTTGTACAAGTTTTATGGCAAGCTGTAACATGTATATACAACAGGGTCATGACGAGTTTTAGCAATACTATAATCACTCAAGACATGGGCTTTGAGTAGAGCACAATGGTTAATTGGGAATTGACAATAATTGATATGAAGTACCCAAGTGAAGGCACTCCATTGAGATTGCAATAATGAATTGGAGAGTTTAAATGATTTCATGTAGTTTATTTGTAGTAAATAATGAAATTAAAAAGTTATAGGCTCAATAGTGATATAATTCTTGTTATTAATATATCAAACATGTAGAACCAGTAGCCAAATAATAATGATATTCTCTTCTATGAATCCTGTAAGAGAGCTATGTCGTTTGATTGTGCAAGAAGTTTGGGGAAGACTGACTCTTCACTTCTCTTCTTTCGAGTTAAGGACTTTCCTACTTGTCACTACAAGCATTATCTTGTGCAACTAGCGACCACCAAAATACAAGGGCACGCTCCTTAGCAACTCATGTTTTCAGTCACAACCAATACTCCGTAGAGGCCAAATGCAAAGATTCGGAAATTAATATGTAAGTAATAGAGGCATTTTTCAAACCTCTAAAGGAAAGATTGCCGACAACCAAATCATAGGCAATTATAATATAGTAGTGAATTCCCATGACAAATTCATTAGTTACACATGAATTTATTCAACCAATATAACATATAGTTCATAATCCCTGATTATACAAGAAACAATAAGAATTCATACATGGGAATTTACAACAACCTACATATAGTCATTTTCCATCTAAATAGTTACATTTTTTTCCATGATTTTGCGATAGCTTGAGATACCCATAATGCCCATTAATTTTTGTAGCTGAAGATTAATTTACAAAATAGAGGCATGAATTATCTATAAAAATACAGAATGAAAAATGTGGAGGGCTACATGAATGGATGTGTGGAGAATAAAAAAGACAACATTCAAAGTGCTAGAGATATGGGCTCATCAACCAATCAAGTGTGGCAGTAATGAGTGGAATGATTGCATCATATTTTGTAATGCATGTCGAGCAACTTATCATAGATAAGTAGAAAAAATGATAGTAGAAGGTGTTACTTATGGGTCACAGTGGCTTGTGCTTCTTGAAGCTTTTATTGGTAGCTATTCTTTAGGTTCAAATTTTGGTGTTGTAATGGATAATATATATTTTAAGGGTTGGAGGAGTTTCATAAATACCATGCTTCTGCTGTTGATGTACTAGGACCAAAAGTAGAAAGGATAGTAGCTGCAGCTGCAAAATATAAAGTGCATGTAGTATTGGGTGTGATAGAGGGAGCAGATTTCATCTTGGTATAGAGGGAATGTTTTTAGCCTTCCCTTTGATAGGTTGGTGGCTTTGATTTATTTGTAGCACAATGACAAGCATTGCAGGTTAAAACACACCTATCACATGCTATATTTATTTTTATCACAAACAAAATCATTGCATGGTAAAACAACTCTAGCATGTGCTAGATTTGTTTCTAGCACAAATATAAACATTGCAAGGTCAAACAAATCTAGCACCTGCTAGATTTGTTTCTAGCACAAACAAAAGCATTGTAGGGTAAAAAAAATCTAATGTAAGCCAAGAGCATTGTAAGGTAAAACAAATATAGCACGCGCTAGATTTGTTTCTAGCACAAACAAAAACATTGCAGGGCTAGAAACAAATCTAACACGTGTTTGATTTGTTTCTAGCACAAACAAAAACATTGCAAGGTAAAACAAATCTAGCACGTGTTAGGCTTGTTTCCAACACAAACACCAACATTGCAAAATAAAACAAATCTAGCATGTACTATATTTTCTTCTTGCATTAACATAGGCATTGCAAGGTAAAACAAATCTAGTGCACGCTAGATTTGTTTCTAGCACAAACAC
Organism: Pinus albicaulis; assembly: GCA_034641835.2. Taxonomy (NCBI): domain Eukaryota; kingdom Viridiplantae; phylum Streptophyta; class Pinopsida; order Pinales; family Pinaceae; genus Pinus; species Pinus albicaulis. The sequence goes on from CM076575.1 coordinate 1,468,391,316, forward strand.
AAGCATTGCAAAGTAAAAAAAAATGTAGTGTGCGTTAGATTTGTTTTAAGCACAAAAAAAAGAATTGTAGAGTAAAGCAAATCTAGCGCATACTATATTTGTTTGTAGCACAATCACAAACATTTCAGGGTAAAACAAAGTTAGTGCGTGCTAGATTTGTTTTTAGCACAAACAAAAGCAGTGCAAGGCAAAACAAATCTAGCTCGCACTAGATCAATGTTTCTAGCACAAACACGAGAATTGCAGGGTAAAACAAATCTAGCACTGACTAGATTTGTTTCTAACATAAACACAAGCATTGTAGGGTAAAGCAAAAACACAAACACAAACATTGCAATGTAAAACAAATCTAGCACATGCTATATTTGTTTCTAGTACAAACACCAACATTGCAAAGTAAAACAAATCTAACATGTGCTAGATTTCCTTCTAGCATAACACAAGCATCGCAAGGTAAAACAAATCTAGCACACGCTAGATTTGTTTCTAGCAGAAACACGAACATTGTAAGGAAAAACACGAGCATTTCCGGGTAAAACAAAAGCACAAACAGAAACATTGCAGTGTAAAACAAATCTAACACATGCTAGATTTGTTTCTAGTACAAACACCAACATTTCAAAGTAAAACAAATCTATCATGTGCTAGATTTCCTTCTAGCATAACGCAAGCATCGCAAGGTAAAACAAATCTAGCACGCGCTAGATTTGTTTCTAGCAGAAACACGAACATTGCAAGGTAAAACACATCTAGCGTGCCCTAGATTTCCTTCTAGTAGAAACTTAAACATTGCAAGATAAAACAAATCTAGCGCATGCTAGATTTTTTTCCAACAAACACAAACATTGCAAGGTAAAACAGATCTAGCGTACGCTAGATTTATGTTTAGCACAAAAACAAGTATTGCAAGGCAAAACAAATCTTTGCATGCTAGATTTATTTGTAGCACGATCACAAACATTTCAAGTTAAAATAAAACTAGTGCATGCCAGATTTGTTTTTAGCACGAACAAAAGAATTGCAGGGTAAAACAAATCTAGCCACACTAGATTTGTTTCTAGCACAATCACAAACATGGCAGGGTCAAACAAATCTAGCTCCGCACTTTCTGCTTCAGAACAATCCACAAACCTTGTGTTCAAATGAGTCGCAGGTCCATCAATATATATAGTGCACTGTTCTAGTTTTAGGCCGACCCTACAAGCTGTTTTGTAGGCCGAATTTACCACTGTCCATAGGCCGATATGGATGGCTTATATTCCAACGTTAATGAGGTTGACATGAGGGTTGTCATGAGCCATTCCTTCACAATTAAATGACAAGTCTTGGAGCATATCCTTTTGACTAGACACTTCATATACATGACTCTAAAATACATTTATAACCAAAAGACAAATCCTAATAGACATCAAGAAGAAGTCTATTGACCTACAATAAAACCTTTCTCATGAAACCCATGAAGCAATCATAGCAAAATACATTTTATTATCTTTGTCTTCTTCTTTATATAAATACATAATTACATAGTCAATATGAAGACCGATCCTAGTTACACTTTTCAACACTTCCTCTTAACAAGGGAGGTATTCATACATGTACATGGTCACTTTCAAACTGAAGAATCTCATAAGAAGAATCAGATTGGTAATCACATTTGTATAGCATCATATCAACTAGCATTGTCCTAGTGCAAGGCCTTGACTAACAACCCTATCTCTCAGCGAGACAATGGACTACAATGCTGGCAAGTCACATGACTTATAGACACCATAATCATTGTCTCTCCAAGGTACATACTCCACCCAGGTGTTCCAAGAGTGTTACCTTCTTGGACTATTCTTCTCTTTCGTAGCCAACCCTTAAAGAATATCGGTCCCTAAATACTCTTATCTTGAATACCCTATCACATTCTCAAAGAGTATCGGATGCCATATGATTACCCAATCCTCCATTCTGTCTTCCAGGTGAAGACTAGAATGATGTGTCTATTCATTTCTCCACATGGCCTTCACTAAGACTTACAGCTATTAGTCCTGGTCTAGTGCATGACCCATTTATTAGACAATCATATACGACACTCCCTCTTAACTCTGGAACGACATATTTCAAGTTTCTTCCAAGCAAGAAACTTACCAATAGGTTCCCTCTCAACCAGGGACCTGCAGCAGCAATGGTGAGACACCCAACTGCCCATGAAGGATTCCTGCCCTCGATGTCGTGTATTTCGATATTGAGGAATCTTCAACTCATGGCTTCATAGGGCACAAATCATCCATTACTTTCAGTCACGAGTCATGTCAACCATCAGAAAGCGATTCATCAGTACTTCTCATCTAGTCCACCTTTATGCCATAATGCTTTCCTTCAAATCATCTCCAAGGATCTTACATCCTTCCACATGATTGGCAGCCCTCCATAAACTTATCCAGATAAACATATACATAAGAACTTTTAAATCAAAAGTTACCTTAGTGATGATCTTTCACCATGACATCTTCTTGTAGGCATCGACATCCTTTATTTAGATTGACACATCTCCTAAAGACATGTCTTTTCAAGGGTCTTCTTGTTTACCATACTTCTATCGGAATTCACATATCTTCCGAGGAGATCTCCTAGTCACATCTTCTTGGCTTCCAAATTATAACCACCTCTTTACATGGTTGCATTTCATGATCTCTTCAATTCTTTATACGCTTAACTTCATACCCAGGAACTTCCATTATCTAGTTCCTTGTTTGTATACAACTACCTCATATTCCATATGAGGACATAATTAATTTCATCTATTAGTGACAACTTGTGCACCATAAGAGATCCTCCTCCATAGATCGTGTTAGGATGGCAAGCCAAGTGACAGGGTAACATCAAACCAACTTTGGAGCCCTAGGACCTAGCCTTCTTGGACTCAGAGAGGGCTCTCTCTATTATGAAAATGATGTAAACTTGTTTGCTTTTTATGTATTTGATTTTAGGCTAGTTGTTAAGTATGTTTTGATGTGTTTTAGGTTTTTTGAGGAAGAACCGATCAAAGGATAAATAGATAAAAGTTTGTCAGATCAACTGGGCTATGGGGTCGAAAAGGTCAAGACTTTCAAATGGCGGACAAGGTATATTGCAGGGCTGATTTGGTCGAGATAAATGGATTATTTGGGTGTAAGTGAAATGGATGGACACTAAGTTTGTGAAAGACAAAGAGGTTTTAAGCACAAATAGTTTTACAGCAAACATTCATGTGGTAGGGCTAACCATTAATCACTATAAATGAAACTCAAATTGATAGATGCATAAAATAAACATTCAGGTGATACATAGAAGTATAAGACCCTCTAACTTTGGGAAAATCATCTTCAGACTTTTGGGAAAACAAGTAATACAAACAAACAACTCAACCTATGAAAAGGGAACTCCTAAACATCATATTTTGAGCTATTGGGAACTTTGAAATAAGACTGCAGAGCATGGGCAAAGGGCAAAATCGAAACAAGACATCTTTGGCTTAACTAGACAACCAATACTTCAAAGAGAGATTTCAGAGATGGAATTTTGGTTAGCTATGAGTAAGCAGGGCATACCGTGAATCATACTAGATAGCATACATAATAACCATTAATGAAACTGATAACAAGTTCTTAGGGTACCAAAAAGCAATTAAGAATTCTTTGACATAACCAAGAAAGAGAAAACCATAGACGCTGTAATGAATCAGGAAACTTGAGGTGCCTCCATGGGCATGTCTCAAATCTATTCTCTATTGACCTACAACAAGCAAGAAGCATGAAAACATGTATGATAAACTAAGGAAACATAACATATAAGGAACACAATACCATTCACCAAGCCATGGAATCCTACAAACAGTCCTCCTCCACCATCCAAGTCAAACAAGAAATCATCCACTTCATGAGACAATATTTCTTCAAAGCTTGTAATACTATGTATTGCTCTATAACATCGATTTCAGCCTCTTGTTACAATGAATTCTTTTGGAATATATAGGCCAAAGAGAAAGAAACTCTCCTAGAGCATCTAGAAGGCCATTGGCCTAATACAAATATCTGATTTTGTCCTTGAGGCTTTGCAAAGCTCAAGGCACAAAATATCTTCCAAAATATCTATTTAAGCTAATAATAGAAAGAAAATTGACTTTTAATCACTGACATGGAGATAAAAATAGCTAAACGCACATTTTGATGAGCATATTCAGAAAACTGTTTTTTTAGCCAAAATGCTACAGGAGCGCAGCAGCAGAAAGAAGCCTGTTTTGCAGACAACTTTTGAGGGACCTCCCGATGTCGAAACGAGGCCCGTGATAGCTCGTTGGAAAGCCCTGGATGTCTAGTTTCTGGAACTACTTGATTTTTCCCAAACTAATCGCTCGAAGTCTGTCAAAAGGTGGACTGAGTGAAAAAACCTAGAAGGGGTCTTATTTGCTGATATGTGAGGCAGAAAGGTGAATTTTGACTAATTTTTGCCTATTTGGGAGACCAAAACATCTCTTTTGGATCTGGAAATTTGCGAGTAGCTGCCGCCAAATTTAATCCATCCAACAAAATGACTTTCATGAGCTGAGGATGCTCCTAGCACCCATGGCAACGCCTAGAAAAATGTGCAATTAGGGCCAAAAAACACAAAAAACAAAATCATGTCAAAATTTGCTCAATTTTGGCGAGCAAGCCCCTTATGGGTTCTTAGAAGCATGCAAGGAAGTTAAAGCCAAGATTTCAAGCCTAGATATGCCTTTCTCCACTTTTTCTATCGGGCGCCTCTTTCGGGCAGTTTTGAGCCTTTCTTGAGCAAGTTTGAGCTTTCTTCGGGCAAATTGGTTCAATTTCTTGTAGTGCCTGGTCATCTTTCTTTGCAAACCCAAGTCTCTGTTTACTTTCTCTAATTTATCCTCCAAATGCTTGTTGGCTCTTTCAAGCCATGATTCTTTATCATTTTCTATTTCTTGGGCGAGCAATTGTGTGAGAGGATAAGATCGAACAAGGGCTGCTTCTTCTTCCTTCTGTTTCTCCAAAGCCTTCTTAAGACCCTTAGTCCTAGGCCTTTTTTTGATTGGCTGCTCTTCTTCTTCAGTATCATCAAATTCGCCCATATACTCTTCAAGCTTGACTTGTGCTTTGTATGCTTCCCTTTGATATTTGAATGCCTGGGCCTCATAAATTGCCATTTGCCCACTCATTTGTTTATTTTGCATTTGTAGAACATGTATGAGGTCCTTTGATCTTTCTAAATGAATTTCTAAGTCATGGATTTGGGCTTCTCTGTTTTGCAAAAGAGACTCAAGAATCCTAGCTTCATCATCTCCAGCATCACTATCTATTTGTATGATGTCAAATTCCCTTTCTTTTTCATGACTACTCTTCTGCTGTTCAACTTTTTCTTTACCCCTGCTTTGAGTAGACTTCTTTGTCCTTTTTCTCTTTGGTAATTCAACAATACTCTTCTTAGGCAATTTACCTCTACTTCTTAGCGCCCTAGTAACATTGCTAGTCACTGCTGGAGTGATTTTCTTCTTAGTAGATGTGGTGTTTTTAGGCTTCACCACTTTTGGAGGAAGAGTCATGGCCCCTTGCCTAGGAGAGGCAGCTAGCACATGCTCTTGGCTGTGTTGAGGAGAAGAGAGAGGAGGTTTCATTACTTGCACTTGTTCAACTTGATTTTTCACATCACTGCCTTCATCATCACCTGCTTTGCTGCCCTGCTCACTGTTTTGAGTTTGTTTGGGGTTGCCAGATTCACCTTTATCACTGTTTTGAACCTCTTGACATATGTTGTCTTCAACCTCGTCATTGTTGTTTAGAAAATGTTCTTTAGGGCTGTTAGCTTCATCATCCTTTTCTGCTGTTTGACCATCTTCACTGTCTGCCTGTAGACTGCCTTGTTTACCCTCATCACTATCTTGAACTTGTTGAGGGCTGCCTTCATTATGACTGATGGTCACTTTGCATGGTGTCACCTCCCTCACTGTCTGTTTGAGGACTGTTTTGCTGTTCATCATCACTACCCTGCTTAGAATCTTCATTATTCCCTTGAGGACTGTCCTCCTGATCACTGTGTTGCTGATGGTCACTTTGTCTTTCATCACTGCTTTGCTCTTCATCACCACTACCCTGCACCTCTTCTTCACTGCTCTGTTTCTCTTCATCATCACTATTCCCTTGCTCATTTTCACTGCTCTGTGATTTGTCACTTGGTTCATGCTCAATACTTTGCTTAGTGTCCCTATGTTCCTCATCACCACTAACCTCATGCTTGCTTTCAAAAGACTGCTCTTTTTCACTATCAATCATGGGAGATGTTTGCCTTTGAGGAGTATTTTGACTTGATGGAGGAGAGACATAGTGAGTGGAGGGTGAGGAGGATATGTGAGATGGGTCATGAGGTGAAGAGGTAGTGGAAAAATCTGGATGAGAAATGAAAGTCTCCCAAGACACTCCTTTCTTTTCAAGCTGGTGAAGGATGATGATTTTGATGAGAGAATGATGGAAGAGACTAGCTTTTTGCTGAGCAGGGGGTCTTTTTTGAACAAGGGAGGACATCTTGTATATGCTTTTGTAGAGGAAGAAAGGGAGATTTAGCAGCTGAGTCCTTGTGAAATGCATGAGAAGTCTGATGTGATAGGAATAAATCCGAGAAAACCTCCCTTCACATGTGAAATACTTCATGATAACTCTCATGAGGGGGGCATAGCTGCTCAATAAGTGAGAAAAATGAAATATAGCTTGGCAAGCATCTTGATGGTCTGGTTTTAAGAAAGGTTTATAGTGATTTAGATCTAGGTATGCTTGTTTGAACCACTTTTCTCCTATATAGGGGATCTTAGTTGCTTTGGAGACAGCCCTAGGAGTGAGTTTAAAGTCCAGACCTGCAGGTGGACATGTTTTCCTTGCAGCCTCAGGGCGAACAACTGTGTTAAGGGAGGGTAATTGGTAACCTCCTGGACTTTTTGGCAAAAGTCAAGGCAGCCCACCTCATGGAAGTTAAAAAGAACCGAAGGGGAGTCATTAATCTCCTGAGTTGTAACAGGCTCAAACCTTTTGTGAAATCCACCCTTACTGGCCTTCTTTGGAGGCATAGTTTTGTTTAGGCTTTTCTTTCCCTCTTTAATGAAAACAAGCCTTCTAAATGAACTAAAAATATAACTCTCCTTTGAGCACTGTTTTCATTTTTCAAAAACTATGCCTGGCTTCTTAAGCAAAACAAACCTTTCTCCTTTTAAAACACTATTTTTCCTTTTTAAAAAACTATGCCTGGCTTCTTAAGCAAAACAAGCCTTTGCAATCAAACAATAGCCTTTCCTCCTCAATCACTGTTTTGTTTCATCTTTGTAAACATTGTGGTTTCTAGAGTAAACTGTGTTTATTTCCTTAACAAGACTGTTTTTTTCTTAACCAAATTGACTCGTAACAGCTCTTCAAACTCAAAAACTTAGCGAAGAAAGCAGTAGAATACCTCTTAAAAATGTATTGTGCTCTTTGTAGACAGTTTTACTGGGCAAGAAATCGATTTATGGTGAGCTGGAGGTTGTTTGAGCAGCGTTACGCTCCTGTGCATAGGCGCATAGCGCCTGCATGCCGCGGTGTGTTGTCGGGTCAGGCCCTGGGCGCCTGTTGAACGCCGGGCGGGCCGGTTGGTTGACACGTACAGGCGCGTCGCGCTGTGTGTAGAATTCTTCTGTGAACGCCTACAGGCGCGTCGCATCCTGCCACAGGCGTGTCGCGTTCTGAAAACTCTGCAAACTGCTCGCTCGGGGTTTGAAAGAACGTTTTTTCTTTTGTTCCTTTGCAAAATAGAAATGAACTTTGACTTTGAGGGCTTTTATAGCTCCTTTTAAAAACGTTTTTGAACGCCTTTTTTTTCTCCTTTTGGTATTTGCAAAGTTTTCTTCTTTAAACAGAAACTTGCCCAACTTTTTATCAATTGAAAAAGTTTCTCCTCGACATTTTACCCCTGTAATTGTCAACAAACTGAAAGTTTTCTTAAAACACAGTATCTCTCCTTTTTCAAACAAATTTTAACCGTTGTTGATTTGTCCTCTGCTCATCTCTAGGAGGAGGCCTTCTGGCTAATGTAACCACTTAGGTTACTTGAAACCACTTTTGAAACTATGCTAATTTGTGAAGGAGGGGCTTTCAAAATATTTTATGGGCGCTTGTTCTCCACTTCAGGTTTCAATCTTTTTATAAATTCAAGGCTCTGTCTATCATTTGATGGGAAGCATCTCAACATTGCAAACTCCTTGTTATCCCTGATGCTTTTTAAACATACCATTTAGGGGTATCTATGCGATCTTTTCCATTTATCACTATGGAATAACTTGAAACAACTTAGTCTGTTTACTAACTGATTTCTCTCCTTTTTTGCATGGTGTCTTCACAACAAGACCTTTTAAGCTCAATATTTTCCCTGATGGTTTTTCTTAAAGACAAAGTTAACACTTGATGACTTAGCCCTCTGCTTATTTATGAAGGAGGCCTTGTAGACACTGTGTTTTTGCCATCTGCTCATAATTGAAGGAGGCCTTCTTAAAACACAACAATCTCCTTTCATCTAATACTGCTACAACATTTGAAGATTTGTGTTTTAAACTGTTTTCCTGACATGTATTAGTATCTTGAACAATTTTGCATACTCTAGCAGTTCTTAATCTCTGGTGAAATGACATAATTTTAGCTAGTTCAATTAGCTCAAGTGTCTTGGGACTGCATTCATCATATTCCCCTTCATTGAATTCATTAGACATTTTCCCTGGATTCATCAAAGTAGCTGCAAAAGTTAAAGCTTTACTTGGAGAGGTAAGGTTTTGGGATGATGAATCATTTAAGTATGGTAAGAACATAAGACTCCCCTGTTCCTGATTTCCAAAAAGATTTGTACTATGTAAGCCTTCCAGTGCTTCTGTTTTGAAAAAAGTTTCTGATTGTATTTTTGATGTTTGTCCTTGGTTTGAGCAACTTGCTAGAGGGTGTAAAATGTGTTCTGTTTTCCGATTTATCTCTATTTCTAGAAAATCAAACTCTCACTCTTCAAGACATAATTGTTTAGGGTCATGATAGTTTTGAGTATCCAGCTCATCATAGAGAATCTGGGGCGGCTGATGCGGCGTGCCTAAATTTGTTTCAATTTCTCCTACTTGTTTATCAATGTCTTCATCAGTATGTAAAATGAAGGAATTTAGGTCTGAATGTATGGAATACATAGGGATGTTCTCTGGCCTTTCTTCGCTGCTGACCATATATTTCATGTGTGATTCCCGATACAGTATTATTGTTTGATTAAGCACAAGAATGGTGGCGTAAGACATATCTAGTTGAAGATTTCCTTGAAGCTTGCCCCCCCAAGATCTGGATAAAAGTATTCCGTACTTGGGAGGGATGTCTGCTACCACTATGTCCATGACCAGGTGTTTTGCAGGTACTTGGGCCAAACTGACACAAAGATCTTTTATCAAGCCTAGACACTTGACTCTGCTTGAATCAAACGAATATAATTCTTTATAAGGTTTTGTTATTTCTAGGCCTAATCTTTCCATTACTACTTTTGGCATGAGATTATGAGAGGCTCCGGAATCTAGCATGGCATTATGTAAGATTTGGTCATGTATATTCAAACTAATGTAAAAAGGAAGAGTGGTTCCCTCTTGATATTTTCCTTCTATTTTTGGTCCAAACAACACCTCAGGGGTATCATTAGCTAGGTGTAAAGTATCTACATCATTTCCTATGTTTAGGACCTTTAGCACTTGAGATTTGTATGAGCTTTGGGCAATAAGTTCAGTGAGAGGCATGGTGATCTTAATTTTGGCGATTTCCCCTTCAAAACTGAAGGGTGCTTTTAGTTTAGATAGATTTGCTTTAGTTTTTTCAGCCATGACTTTCTCTATATTCTTAATTTGATGTTTTTGATTTGGGGTTTTGTTCAATATAATGGTTTCGGGGATCTTAGTAGAGGTACTAGGATAGTTAGGATCAAGGCTTGCCTGACTAGCTTTGTTTTTGTTTTGGTCAGTTCTCTTAGCCATGATTTTGTTACTATCTGCTGTTTTTTTAAGAATGGTATCGGGGGTTTTGGTAACAACAGTGTCTGAGCTACCTTTATTAGAGTTGTCTTGGTTTTTCTTACTCCTAAGATCATATTGCCTGTGGACTTCCATTATAGCGTTTTGTAATCCTACCTCAGGATCTTCGGGGTCCTCATAATTTGCTTCATTTTGATTTGAGGAGAAAAAAACTTGTTCTTCTTTTGTGAGGAACACCTCACCCTCGCTATCAGAACATATCAAGTTTAAGTGATTTTTCATCAAGTGGTTCCATATCTCTTTCTACCTCATCAACATAGTTTTCATTGAAAGGTGGCCTGATCTGTTGGTCATTTTCCCTTGGTTTATTTTGAGGCGGGTCTCTTCTAAAGTTTTGGTTCCGGTTTTTGTTTTGAGGATTTGGCTGGTTGTCCCTAAGAGGTGCTTTTTCATTTAGATTTATTCTTTCCCACATTCTCTCCATGGTTCTAAAGAGGTTGTCTATTCTGGGATCTGAGGAGGAGGTAGAAGGCATGGCCTCATCTCGGTATGTGACTTTCTTTTCTGATCTTATCCTAGCTCTTTTCTCAGCTAGGTTGGCTTCTGCACTAACAACGACTTTTTGCATTTCTTCTAAAGTTGCGGGGTCTCTTTCTCTTAGTTGGTATGTCATATCTGGATCGAAACCTTCGAGAAATTTTACTAGTGCTGAGCCAAGTGGAGGTTTCATGTGAGGCGAGAGGGGATTATAGACACTGTTGAATCTAGTGCAATAGTCCTGAACACTTTTCCCCATATTCCTTTTAAGATTTTTATATTCAGAAAGGATTTGGATGGGGTTTTTCCTGATTTCCCACCTGTTTATGAAAGTTTGGTAAAGTGTTGGGAGATCATGTATACTGTTAGGAGCTAAGCTTTTAAACCATTTCTTGGGTTCTCTGCCTAAGCTTTGGGCAAACATTCTCATCTTTATGGTTTCATCTTCTAATTCCATGTAGTCAAAAGCATCACTGATTCTATCTACATGCTGTTGAGCAGTAGTCACCTGAGTTCCGGTGAAGTGTGGGATTCTGGATTGGTAATCATTTTGCAAAGGTACCAAAGGCAGTGGTAATACTAAGGGCGCATACCAAGCTGCTATGATGGGCGCTGATGGTAGATTTACAGTATGAGGTTTTGGAGTATGGGATGAGGTGATTTGCACAGTGGTGGTCTGAATGGGTGTTGCGGAGGTACTTGGACTTGTGGACTGATTTTGAGCAGATTTGGGGTGATAAGAGCCGAAGTGTTGGAGAAGCTGAAAATCAGGAGGTGTAGTGGGTGAAACTTCTCTGCTAGGACTCTATTGCAAATCTAAGGGCTCAAGATCGTCAAGGTTGATTTTACTTTGCGACTTGCTTCTAAAAAGGGCTTTTGCTGAACTCAAGTCAAACTGGGAATCTTGCAAGGATGTAAGATGTTCAGGTACAGAGCTTTCTTTGTGGATGGTCCTATCGGTAGCTAAGTTACCAGTTTCAGAAGTTTGCTACAAAATCTTTTCTGGGTCATCAACTATGATAGGGGGATTTGGGTCCAGGTGAGATCTGGTATTAATTCTTCGTGAAGCCAAATTTCAAAGTCAAAATTTAGAGAGGGTGATAGTTGTGATTGTTTTTTGGATGGTTGTTCTCTCTAGGGGTTTCGCTAATGTGAAAGACAAAATGAAGGCTAGTGGAGTCGCCAGGTGGATTTTCTTGAGATTTATGGTCCACCACCAATACTGACAAAGATGTGTTTTAGGAAAATTCTTTTCTAAAAAACTTTTATGTGAAAACTTGCAAGAATGACTTAAAACTCAGTTCAACAGTTTGCTAGATTGTCGAGAAAGCTATAGTTCTATTTGCAAGTTATTCTGTTGATTTCCTATGTTTAGATGAAGATCTCTGAATCCCTAAGTTGTACTTAGTTTGTCACTGATTTCAGAGGTTGCATCATGAACTTTGTGTTTTTTGGAAAGGCAAGTCAACAGAATTGTATGATTTATGAAATTTTTGGTTTTTTATGGAGTATTAGGCCTATTGGAGGCTAGTGGAGTAGTCAGGTGGATGTTTTGTTGTTTTTAGAGATATGTATTTATGGTCCACCACCAATAACTGAGAAAAAGCCAATCTAGGGATGTTTTTTGGAGTTTTCTGAGTTTTTATGTGCAGCCTAGTTTGTAAGAGTGTTCTAAACCTGATTCATCACTTTGCTAGGGTGGTGAAGCAAAAAGAGTTTACTCTAAATGATTCTATAGGTTGTTTGTCTGATTTAAATTTTGAAGGACTAATGAGTCTACAAGAGTTTGCTAGACTGTCATGTACTCAATATGTCCCACCGTGATCGCCATTATGTTAGTGTGGCGATGAGGGGGTTGATTCACTAGATATTCTTGAAGACAAGGGATTTCTGGAGTCCTAAGGTGTACTTAGATTGTCACCAACTTAGAAAGGTCCCATCGTGATCGCCATTATGTTAGGGTCCCGTGATTTGGCAGATTGGCAAGCCAAGTGACAGGGTAACATCAAACCAACTTTGGAGCCCTAGGACCTAGCCTTTCTGAACTGAAAGAGAGCTCTCTCTATTATGTAAGGGATGTAAACTTGTTTGCTTTTTATGTATTTGATTTTATGCTAGTTAAGTATGTTTTGGTTTGTTTTAGGTTTTTTGAGGGAGAACTGATCAAAGGATAAATAGATAAAAGTTTGTCAGATCAACTGGGCTATGGGGTCGAAAAGGTCAAGACTGTCTCAAATGGCGGATAAGGTATATTGCAGGGCCGATTTGGTCGAGATAAATGGATTCTTTGGGTGTAAGTGAAATGGGATGGACACTAAGTTTGTGAAAGACAAAGAGGTTTTAAGCACAAATAGTTTTACAACAAACATTCATGTGGTAGGGATAACCATTAATCACTATAAATGAAACTTAAACTGATACATGCATAAAATAAACATTCAGGTGATACATAGAAGTATACGACTCTCTAACTTTGGGAAAATCACCTTCAGACTTTTGGGAAAACAAGTAAGACAAACAAACAACTCAACCTATGAAGAGGGAACTCCTAAACATCATATTTTGAGTTATTGGGAACTTTGAAATAAGAATGCACAGCATGGGCAAAGGGCAAGATTGAAACAAGACCTCTTTGGCTTAACTAGACAACCAATACTTCAAAGAGAGATTTCAGAGATGAAGTTTTGGTTAGCTATGAGTAAGCAGAGCATACCGTGAATCATACTAGATAGCATACATAATAACCATTAATGAAACTGATAACAAGTTCTTAGGGTACTAAAGAGCAATTAAGAAGTCTTTGACATAACCAAAAAAGAAGAAAAACATAGAAGCTGTAATGAATCAGGAAACTTGAGGTGCCTCCATGGGCATGTCTCAAATCTATTCTTTACTGACCTACAGCAAGCAAGAAGCATGAAAACATGTATGATAAACTAAGGAAACATAACAGATAAGGAATACAATACCATTCACCAAGCCATGGAATCCTACAAACAGTCCTCCTTCACCATCCAAGTCAAACAAGAAATCATCCACTTCATGAGACAAAGTATTTCTTCAAAGCTTGTAATACTATGTGTTGCTCTATAACATCAATTTCAGCCTCTTGTTACAATGAATTCTCTTGGAATATATAGGCCAAAGAGAAAGAAACCCTCCTAGAGCATCTAGAAGGCCATTGGTCTAATACAAATATCTGATTTTGTCCTTGAAGCTTTGCAAAGCCCAAGGCACAAAATATCTTCAAAAATATCTATTTAAACTAATAATAGAAAGAAAATTGACTTTTAATCACTCACATGGAGATAAAAATAGCTAAATGCACATTTGGATGAGCATATTCAGAAAACCGCTTTTTTAGACAAAATGCTACAGGAGCGTAGCAGCAGAAAGAAGCTTGTTTTGCAGACAACTTTTGAGAGACCTCCCGATGTCGAAACGAGGCCCGTGATAGCTCGTTAGAAAGCCCTGGATGTCTAGTTTCTGGAACTACTTGATTTTTCCCAAACTGATCCCTATAAGTCTGTCAAAAGGTGGACTGAGTGAGAAAACCCAGGGGGGGTCTCATCTGCTAATATGTGAGGCAGAAAGGTGAATTTTGACTGATTTTTGCCTCTTTGGGGGACCAAAACACCTCCTTTGGATTTGAAAATTTGTGAGTAGCTGCCGCAAAATTTAATCCATCCAACAAAATGACTTTCATGAGCTGAGGATGCTCCTAGCACCCATGGCAGCGCCTAGAAAAATGTGCAATTAGGGCCAAGAAACACAAAAAACAAAATCATGTCAAAATTTGCTCAATTTTGGCGAGCAAGCCCCTTATGGGTTCTTAGAAGCATGCAAGGAAGCTGAGGCCAAGATTTCAAGCCTAGATATGCCTTTCTCCACTTTTTCTACTGGGCGCCTCTTTCGGGTAGTTTTGAGTCTTTCTTGAGCAAGTTTGAGCTTTCTTCGGGCAAATTGGTTCAATTTCTTGTAGTGCCCGGTCATCTTTCTTTGCAAACCCAAGTCTCTGTTTGCTTTCTCTAATTTATCCTCCAAATGCTTGTTGGCTCTTTCAAGCCATGATTCTTTATCATTTTCTATTTCTTGGGCGAGCAATTATGTGAGAGGATAAGATCGAACAAGGGCTGCTTCTTCTTCCATCTGTTTCTCCAAAGCCTTCTTAAGACCCATAGTCCTAGGTCTTTTTCTGATTGGCTGCTCTTCTTCTTCAGTATCATCAAATTCGCCCATATACTCTTCAAGCTTGACTTGTGCTTTGTATGCTTCCCTTTGATATTTGAATGCCCGGGCCTCATAAATTGCCATTTGCCCACTCATTTGTTTATTTTGCATTTGTAGAACATGTATGAGGTCCTTTGATCTTTCTAGATCAATTTCTAAGTCATGGATTTGGGCTTCTCTGTTTTGCAAAAGAGACTTAAGAATCCTAGCTTCATCATCTCTAGCATCACTATCTATTTGTGTGATGTCAAACTCCCTTTCTTTTTCATGACTACTCTCCTGCTGTTCAACTTTTTCTTTACCCTTGCTTTGGGTAGACTTCTTTGTCCTTTTTCTCTTTGGTAATTCAACAATACTCTTCTTAGGCAATTTACCTCTACTTCTTAGTGCCCTAGTGACATTGCTAGTCACTGCTGGAGTGATTTTCTTCTTAGTAGATGTGGTGTTTTTAGGCTTCACCACTTTTGGAGGAAGAGTCATGGCCCCTTGCCTCGGAGAGGCAGCTAGCACATGCTCTTGGCTGTGTTGAGGAGAAGAGAGAGGAGGTTTCATTATTTGCACTTGTTCAACTTGATTTTTCACATCGCTGCCTTCATCATTACTTGCTTCGCTACCCTGCTCACTGTTTTGAGTTTGTTTGGGGCTGCCAGATTCACCTTTATCACTGTTTTGAACCTCTTGACATATGTTGCCTTCAACCTCATCAGTGCTGTTTAGAAAATGTTCTTTAGGGCTGTTAGCTTCATCATCCTTTTCTGCTGTTTGACCATCTTCACTATCTGCCTGTAGACTGCCTTGTTTACCCTCATCACTGTCTTGAACTTATTGAGGGCTGCCTTCATTATGACTGTCTCCTTTAGACTCTGTGTGTGGGCTGCCACCATGGTCACTTTGCATGCTGTCACCTCCCTCACTGTCTGTTTGAGAACTGTTTTGTTGTTCATCATCACTACCCTACTTAGAATCTTCATTATTCCCTTGAGGACTGTCCAACTGATCACTGTGCTGCTGATGGTCACTTTGTCTTTCATCACTGCTTTGCTCTTCATCACCACTACCCTGCACCTCTTCTTCACTGCTCTGTTTCTCTTCATCATCACTATTCCCTTGCTCATTTTCACTTCTATGTGATTTGTCACTTGGTTCATGCTCACTACTTTTCTTAGTGTCCCTATGTTCCTCATCACCACTAACCTCATGCCTGCTTTCAAAAGACTGCTATTTTTCACTATCAATCATGGGAGATGTTTGCCTTTGAGGAGTATTTTGACTTGATGGAGGAGAGACATAGTGAGTGGAGGGTGAGGAGGATATGTGAGATGGGTCATGAGGTGAAGAGGTAGTGGCAAAATCTGGATGAGAAATGAAAGTCTCCCAAGACACTCCTTTCTTTTCAAGCTGGTGAAGGATGATGAATTTGATGAGAGAATGATGGAAGAGACTAGCTTTTTGCTGAGCAGGAGAACAATGGAGGACATCTTGTCTATGCTTTTGCAGAGGAAGAAAGGGAGATTTAGCAGCTGAGTCCTTGTGAAATGCATGAGAAGCCTGATGTGATAGGAATAAATCCGGGAAAACCTCCCTTCACATGTGAAATACTTCATGATAACTCTCATGAGGGGGGCATAGCTGCTCAATGAGTGAGAAAAAGGAAATATAGCTTGGAAAGCATCCTGATGGTCTGGTTTTAAGAAAGGTTTATAGTGATTTAGATCCAGGTATGCTTGTTTGAACCACTTTTCTCCTATATAGGGGATCTTAGTTGCTTTGGAGACAGCCTTAGGAGTGAGTTTAAAGTCCAAACCTGCTAGGTGGACATGTTTTCCTTGCAGCCTTAGGGCGAACAACTGTGTTAAGGGAGGGTAATTGGTAACCTCCTGGACTTTTTGGCAAAAATCAAGGCAACCCACCTCATGGAAGTTAAAAAGAACCGAAGGGGAGTCATTAATCTCCTGAGTTGTAACAGGCTCAAACCTTTTGTGAAATCCACCCTTACTGGCCTTCTTTGGAGGCATAGTTTTGTTTAGGCTTTTCTTTCCCTCTTTTATGAAAACAGGCCTTCTAAATGAACTAAAAATATAACTCTCCTTTGAGCACTGTTTTCCTTTTTCAAAAACTATGCCTGGCTTCTTAAGCAAAACAAGCCTTTGCAATCAAATAATAGCCTTTTCTCCTCAATCACTGTTTTGTTTCATCTTTGTAAACATGGTGGTTTCTAGAGTAAACTGTGTTTATTTCCTTAACAAGACTGTGTTTTTTTCTTAACCAAATTGACTCTTAACACCTCTTCAAACTCAAAAACTTAGCGAAGAAAGTAGTAGAATACCTCTTAAAAATGTATTGTGCTCTTTGTAGACAGTTTTACTGGGCAAGAAATCGATTTATGGTGAGCTGGAGGTTGTTTGAGCAGCGCTACGCTCCTGTGCACAGGCGCGTAACGCCTGCATGCCGTGGTGTGTTGTCGGGTCGGGCCCTGGGCGCGCCGGTTGGTTGACATGCATAGGCGCGTCGCACCATGTGCAGAATTCTTCTGTGAATGCCTATAGGCACGTCACGTCCTGCAACAGGCGCGTCGCGTCTTGAAAACTCTGCAAACTGCTCGCTCGGGGTTTGAAAGAACGTTTTTTCTTTTGTCCCTTTGCAAAATAGAAATGAACTTTGACTTTGAGGGCTTTTATAGCTCCTTTTAAAAACATTTTTGAACGCCTTTTTTTTCTCCTTTTGGTATTTGCAAAGCTTTCTTCTTTAAACAGAAACTTGCCCAACTTTTTATCAATTGAAAAAGTTTCTCCTCGACATTTTACCCCTGTAATTGTCAACAAACTGAAATTTTCTTAAAACACAGTATCTCTCCTTTTTCAAACAAATTTTAACCTTTGTTGATTTGCCCTTTGCTCATCTCTAGGTGGCATTCTGGCTAATGTAACCACTTAGGTTACTTGAAACCACTTTTTAAACTATGCTAATTTGTGGAGGAGGGGCTTTCAAAATATTTTCTGGGCGCTTGTTCTCCACTTCAGGTTTCAATCTTTTTATAAATTCAAGGCTCTGTCTGTCATTTGATGGGAAGCATCTCAACGTTGCAAACTCCATGTTATCCCTGATGCATTTTAAACAGATCATTTAGGGGTATCTATGTGATCTTTTCCATTTATCACTCTGGAATATCTTGAAACAACTTAGTCTGTTTACTCACTGATTTCTCTCCTTTTTTGCATGGTGTCTTCACAACAAGACCTTTTAAGCTCAGTATTTGCCCTGATGGTTTTTCTTAAAGACAGAGTTAACACTTGATGACTTGGCCCTCTGCTTATTTGTGAAGGAGGGCTTGTAAACACTGTGTTTTTGCCATCTGCTCATAATTGAAGGAGGCCTTCTTAAAACACAACAATCTCCTTTCATCTAATACTGCTACAACATTTGAAGATTTGTCTTTTGAACCAGTTTTCTGTGGGCCCTCTGCTTATCATGAATGAGGCAATGTTTGACAACTGCATGGGTGCTTTTTTGACCTCTATTTTACCAAATGAAAATCTTTCATGAACAAACTATTAGTGGTTCTTTAGAAAAACTATGTTTATCATTGGAAAGAGATCCTGTGCTTGTCATTTTACGGGGGGTTATTTAGTACTGTGGGGGATAGCCTTTCTTCTCTGGAAGGAGGTCTTTGATCGGTCAATGTTAACCTTTGAGGAAAGCTACTTGTTCCAAATCTAGGCCCTTTGAGACTGCCTTTACCCTCTGCCTATCTTTTGAAGGAGGCTTCCTACACACAGTGTTTGTGACCCTTCAGACCTACCATGAGGCCCCCTACTTTTTATTGATGGATGTCCTTAAAACTATAAAGCTTCATTCATATCAAAACTGTGACCCCTGTCTGCTTGTTTGAAAAATACAAAATAGAAGGCAACAATGAATCTTTGGTACTTATCCTTGATGCACTCATTTGAATCATAATGCCCTTTGCTTCATGAGGACCTGTCAGTAATGAATATCCCTGTTTGCATGAAATCATTGTGCAAATTTCAGGAGTAAAAAATGTGCTTTGTAAATGGTGAGCGCTCACTGCCATGCATCCTTGAAACAATGCTTTTCCCTTGACTGTGTTTTCACAGGGTGCAGTGAAGTTGTTTGTGATAGTCTTTCAACGCTTAGTTCATGATAAAGTATAAGGAGTAGCTGTTCTTCATTATACCTTCATCATGATGCCTAATTTGCTTTAAAACTCTTTTTGCTAGAAGACTATCACTGTTGGTGGTATAAGGCTGATTTGTATGGCTGGCCACCATCTGCACTTATCTCTGACTTCCATAGTAAAATGACACAGCATGAAACTTTCTCTTGAGGTGCTCCTTTTTCTTGTACTTTGTTTAGTGTCATCAATCAGTACATCCCTGCAGAGATGTAAAAACAGATGCTTTTGAAGTCTGGAGGGCTTCTTGGATGTTTCATGGGGATCATGCCTAATCTAATAATATTTCTTTAGACAGGGAAAACTCCTTCTCTTTTCTTGATTTGAACATTCCTGAGCCTTGCTAGAAACAAAACAAAGTGACATTTTGATGGTGCGTGACCTAGGGGTAGACAAGGGTTTTGGCTTTGGCAAATAGCAAGACATGATGGCTGACTGATATTGAAGACAAAGTTTTTTGGCTTAAAACAGTCTTGCCAAGGAATTTTCCCTAAAACACCACCACCTAGACCTACATACTTTGTCATGGAGTTTGAATGGCTTCTTGGGCATGAGTAGGTTATCACATGACAAAGTGATCAGTGAGAGAGGGGTAGATACTTTGTTAAATGTTGGACAGTGAGTTGCATGAGAAACAAAGGATCTTGATGGTAGAGAGGCAAACTTATAATAGCTATCGACAGGGAGACTTTGTTGAATTGTGATAGGTAGGGAAACTGAAGGGTTTTTCTCATTATAGGCTGAAGGAGAGGGGTAGGAAGACAAAAATTTGTTTGAGGTGTTTTCTAGATCACAAATTGACAGATATAGATTAGCTTCTAGAAAACTCAGCCAAGGAATCTAGTCATCAAAACAGTTAAAAATACTGATGACTAACAGATCGTGCTTCTAAAGATAGAAGTCCATTACCTGCAACCATATGACATGACTTTACAACATCTAGTATGAGCATATAAATATATGTACCTCATACCTTTTTCCCTTTGAGTCATCCTGTAGCAATTTTACTAGAATGAAGAACTTCATTCCCTTGACCTTCTTAATCAATATGTCAACATACCATAATCCTAGAATTCTGTAGCATAGAATTCTCAATGAAACCTTTCTGCTTTCTTTCTAACCAGAGAATCCATAGAGAAATCCATTAGAAAATGTCAACACTTGTTTTCGTA